>CAAKHD010013770.1:140423-196595 GCA_901007705.1 Fistularia tabacaria | reverse complement strand
ATTTACCTTTACTATAAATAAATTTTTATAAAAATCACCTTCCCCCCCCCCCCCCCCCCGTGCTGTCGATCTTTTTTTTAAGTAAAGCTCAACTGACCAATTAATCAATAAGTTTTATAGGATACAAATGTATATTATTTATTGAAATATAAAACCTTGCTTGGCCAATATCAAGCGATAACATCTTATGGCTTTGTTACATCTACAGATACAACATTAGTTTAGATGTTAATAGTCAGTTTAATGTATAGGATGCAACATCTGACTGACTTTTTGTTCCTTTTTTTTGAGTGTGTTCATTTGGACGTTAACTAAACAAATATCCAAATGTCCACAAAAGATGATATTTGAATGTGATATGCAGCTGACATTTGCTGTTATCTACCATTGACTTTATTTTAATTTTTCATGAACAACTAAAATATAACGCATGTTTAACTCCTCGGACGTTCAACTGATAGTTATAGTATAATTTATTCATCAATGTACATCAACACAGAATTTAGTTCTGCTTTAACTGCTTTAATTTTTGCTTCAAAATCATTTATGTCATATTCAGTATCTGTACATTGCACACTGTACACAATATCATATATTAATAGAAAATATCAGCTATCACCCTAAAAAGTCCAGTATGTCCCAGACCCTCACCTTTACCTCCAGGACTAAGCTGAAAGAAACACAATAGGGCAGGTGGGGTTTGAAGAGTGTAATTTCAGTAACTCCAGGCAGTAAACAAATGGCTTTATGTTAACATCATAGAAACGCGAATGAGTTCTGCTGCTATTGAGGTCATGCAAGGATAGCAGATAAATCATTGCGAGAAGAGATACTCAAACATTGTAAATAATCCATATTCATCTGCATACTTGTCCTAAACTGTGTCGCTCTCTGAAGTTTACCTCACAACCTTTTTCCTTCACACAGACATCCCATCACTGAACACTCTGACCCAAATAGCATCTCCCAGTTAGCACAGATGTATTTTTAACCAGATAAGATATTCTGAAATTCTATACTCGCAGGTGTTTGTCAGCGACAAAGAAAGAAGACTTTTAGTGAAGTCTCACAGTAAAATTAACTCTGCTGCTTAAAGTCTAACTCAAACCAGCAATGAGAATTGCGAAACATAATCTAAATGTGGAAACATAATAGACTCTTTGGTGTGGTTTGCTCAGTAGCAATATTTCTCTCTCTCCATCCAGGCCTCTCAGACCATAACAGGTATTTTCCTTTAAGATACTGTCTAAAACTTTCTCTGCAGACATGGATTTTATAGTATATGTGTGAGACAAAGTCAAATCTGGTTTAAATTAATTAAAATAGGGGATTCCTGAGAACCCCTATGGGTCGAAGGGTGAGTCTGCACGTCACACGTCAATAATGACTAATTTCTTGTCAATTGAAAGTATCGGCATCTAATCCATGCAAGAAGCATAGGTCATGGAATCTCAAGATTATACTGAAATCACAATATTACCTCTTTATGTGACATTTATATTTGGAGAGGACTTCATCATGTTTCTCATCATCCTTGGATGAATTTGGGTTGCAGGAAGTTCTCTCACATGTGTGCTGCAAAACATAGCAGCACAAATTTCCTCTAACTTTGTCAGGGAACATGCAATTTCTGACCATTTGTGTAGTTAATAGCATAATTTCTCACCACATTGCAGTTGCAGGGGACAGTTCCTGAATGTGTCAACTCAATTCCATTTAAAAAAGAACAAGGTTACAGCTCATTTCCTGAAAATCCTGTAAATTATATTTGGAAGCTCTGCTTTCAAACCTCTCATGTGAATTAGATTTGTACTGTTTGTCTGACCTCTCCATCAATATCGATACTTGGTTCGGCTCAAGATGAATTGACAGTCTGCTTTCAAATAGGAGCCTGCCATTTCAGATCTGGAATCAATGTGACGTACTACATGCTTCGCAAAATCTCTAGCCAAAATATTTTGTTGTGGTAATATTGGATTATTTTTTCAACTAGTTGCTAATTTTGTACATTATATTGACATTCACTATTGTTGCGTCTAGCCAAAAGTCCAAATGTCATCTACTTTATAATCCCACTTTTTTTTTTCAAAGAATTGGCAAAAAGATGGAACGTTTTAACAAACCAAATGAAAAGAATCTGTGCTGAGAGCTATTGCAGCTTTCACTCCCACACAAACACTCAGACATGTTCAGAGCACAGAGGCCACTTCAAGACCAAGAAGTTTAAGTCGAGATGAAGACAACTTCTGTTAAAAGGAGAAAGCTATACAGTTTTTTTCACCTCCTAAATGTAAGCATAGGAAGGGAAAAGCCTCCAACCTAGTGTTTTCTTACAAATATCGTAACGGAAAAAGACCAAATCCTCCAAATCCCTACATCTACACAACCTCTGACCTCAGCAGAAGCATAAGCCCTTCTGAATCCAGGGAGAAAATATGGATGTAATGAAAATTTGTCAGACTACTTCAACCTGAAACACTGTATGGATTGCACTGACTTCTTGACTCTTGTAACACCACAGGAATAAACTGTTAGCTGTAGCCCTTGAGATATATTTCACTGCAACTCTTAACAGCTGAACAGCTAACAGAGGCAAAACACTTCCTTGAGTCAAGGCGGCATGATGGCGCCCTTGTTCAATGTGGGGAGTTTTGCATGCTCTGTATTGAATTATGGGTTTCTTTTGGGGTTCTCTGGTTCCCTCCCACAATTGAAAAACACCCAGAAGGTAAATTGAAGACCCTAATTTGCATTAGATGTGTGAATTAGGGAGTGAATGGTTGTATGTCCCTATACGTGTCTCTGTACATCCTGGTCGCCAGTGACTGCTCAATGACGGCTAGGATCTGTGTGTGTGGGGCTCCAGCCCCCCTGCATCCGTGAGTGCAGGATAAGATGTATAGCTAATGAATGAAGGAGTTATTAACATCCTCGAGTCTGTGTGATCAGTGCAACATATCAAGGTCTGACCTCACATTTGTGTGAATGTCCTCCCCACTCTGGCAATCTTTTCTGTTCACTGAGCTTCTCTTAGAATTTCCTTAATATTGATCTGTTTTTGTCAGCTCAGTGAAAAAATCCAGCATGATTACCATCACACGTCAGCTAATGCAACAAACAAAGAGGGGTTGATGAAATTTGAACAAAGTTCAAGCACCTCCTCTGAGCACTGCCAATGAACTTCAACTCTAAAGAAACTACCTAGAATCAATTGGGATCAAAATATATCTGATCAGGCTCTCTGTTACATTATCACCAATGAAGGTTTTATATTAGTTCACTTAATTCAGAAGCATGATGATCAATTTTGTCTTGTTAACTTCATACAGATTACTCTGTAAAATGCAAACTGTCATTAGGTTCATTTTTCCTTATGGTCTTCATAGTAATAGCAGATACTAGAGTGAGATACCAGAAGTCAGTAAAAGGCTTAGGATTTGTTATCCAGTATAGTACAGCATACCGATAGTTAGAGAGCTGAGTCTCAGCTTGTCTTCCTCATCTTCCCTGAGTCTCAGCTTATCCTCCTCGTAGATCGGCCTGGTTCTTATCTACTGTTAATCTGAAAGATTAAGGCTCATGTTAAGTTTAGTAATCATGTTGGATTTTGATAGACTACTGATTACTTAATTGACTAAGCCCCTGGTGTGTCATGTGCATTTTTCTTTAGATCATGAATTAACAATAAAAAAAAGGTATTGTAAAAATATATCGATAAATAGAGCCCCTCTATTGTGCTATTGTAAAGGAATTTAAAATACAAAACAAATAAATGTAATAGACTTTAGACTAATGTCTATAGATGTTCTCCCTCATCCAGGTCATGGCTAATCCTTATCAATATCTTTTTTGTGGAGACTAGAGAAGAATTTCTTCAGTTCTATAGTTATCTATGGCATTTCTGCCTCGACTATCCAGAGAATATTCTACTGTGGTGTTTAAGAAAATCTTCCAAGTTTTCTTGTTATTGCTGAAACTAAACTTTTCAAGTTATCATTTTTTGCCTTTTTTTAAATAAATGTCTTGGTATTTTCAAAGTGATGACTTACTGTTTGAAAGATAATTAATACTGTAGGTGATTTCTTGCTAATGTTGGAGCATCACATTTTTTTTTGGATCATCTTAGTGAGTTTAGTGTAATTCAGTAACATAAACCTTGGCACATTTTCCCCCATTTTTTTTCTCCTAAATCATGATAGGTTTTATAGGAACTTTGCATTCTTAGTATCATGGTATTCATACTATTTGTTATGGTCCAACTATTAACAACGTAAGGTGTGTCTGTCACCACATTTCTGAGATTCATGATTGGCATACTGCTGGATTCATGAAATCACCTCTGAACATCTGCTATAGCTCTCAACAAGAATATTAACATGATGGAGAGATACATCTTTTGAGCCAAAACATCAGCTAAAAAAATCAATGTAATGTAGATTTCGATTTTCAGCCTTTTCACTGGGTTACCTGTAATTGAATAACACTGGTAAATAGATGTGAAACCATAGAAACAGCAGTGATGGAAAGTGAAATTAGAAGCACCTTATTCAGCAATACCAGGGGAACTAGCATCTCTTTTAGCAGCAGATCCAGGCCTCTTTCACCCGACCAATAGTATGACTAATTCATTTCCTCCGGCTCAGACAGTTGAAGATTGTTGACACTATAGTTTCTATGCCCTTTGACATAATGTCAGATGTAGAAGCCAGGAAGAAATACAGCTAATATTATGTTATACATTGTATAACCTGCCTATCTAAGATTTCTTATGTTCTAAGATCAGATTTGATAAAAATGTGATGGAGTGGGATTTTTTTTTTAAATCTACCTTTACCTCGCTACAATAAGCAATCTAGAAATATGATAAATATGATAAATGCGCTCTCTGTACTTGGGGGGCTTTCTATTGACCTGAAAAAAGAGAATAGAGGAGAACAGGAGACAACTGGCGATTGATGTTAAAAGTTTTCTTGCAAGTGAGAGTGACAGCCCCACATGTTTCACAACACAGGTTCATTCTTAAAAACAGAAAGAGGTCTGAGACAAGTAACTATTTCACAAGTCAATTATTCCCCCATCTCTAGCTCATGGTGCATGTTGCAGACAGACATCTCTGAAAACCGAAGCAGAATGTGAAGATTATCAACACATTAACAAGAATCTAGCTGTACGAACTGAAGATGTAAGGTGCTTGGAAGAACAAAGTGCTATAAAACGTTGTCATTTCATTTTGCACTAGCTACTAAAACTCAGTCTTTATCAGCCATGGAAAGCCACAGAATTGACTCGTTCTACATTACAACAGCTATTATTGCAATTAAGAAATCTCTTGCAATCTTGTCATCCAACAAACGGACTCTATCTTTTGTTACACAAATTAAATGCAAATAGGAGTACTTTTACCTGTGACAGATGAGTTAAACAAAGAAAGATTTCTAAATCCAGAAGCATGTAGTAGGTCAGTGGAATGGTTGTATATCTCTACATGTGGCCCTCTAATCAACTGGCAACTCGGCCAGGGTGTACTCACAATGACAAATGGGATTAACCCCCCCCTTGACATGATAGATCATGAATGAATGAATTTATTAATTAATTGATCTTGATGTCCAGAAACATGTTTTAAATACACAAGTAAACCTGTATATTAAACAACTATGGCCCTGATATTTATTTATCTCGAACTGGTTATAGTTGATTGTAGCTTTCAAGTAATATCTAGGTGACTTGAATACATTTGTTGATTATAATTATGTTTTGTACATTTTAAATAAGGACTTTCTGACTCATAAAGTTGGCAAAAAGGAAAATAAGAAAAAAAGAGAATAGATAAAAAAAACACAAACATCAATCATATTGGATGTGATAAATACATGATTTAATATTACACCACAAGTTTGCACCTTGTTTTTCAAAGTGCTTAACAGAATGAATGGAAGACTGAGCCATTTCCTGTCCGTTTTGTCATTCCCTTTCATTTTTAGGGAAGCAGAGGGCTGAGTGCATTTTGGGCTGGTTGATATCATTACTGACACAGAGGAACAGAAAGAGAGCAAGAAGAAAATGGAAAGGCAGATAGAGAAAGAGATACACAGGCAGACAGACTGAAAAAAAGGAGAGAGAGACTGAGGTACATCTGATGCAGATCACCATCAGTGAAATTTGCCTTACCGACTACAGATACCTCTGATACTCAGAAAACAGTGTGTGACATACCTACAGATACCAATGTTGTTTGCACGTCTTCTTTAAAACGCAACCAGTGACGAATCAAGTTCTTACTTTAGTTTTTCAACAAACGCAAAGTATCATTACTCTTGTCCACTTAAAAAGAGAGCTTTGATTTTGTAAGTTATTAGCAACTCTCACAGACAAAGACAAAGTATCCACAAAGAATCATTGAGTGACTTCACTGTCTTCCGCTTATGTCTTCGACATCGGAATTGGAATTCAATAAACTGGCAGGAAATCAACTTTCAAGGAGAGATTCACGATCTAAAATTAATCCAAACTAACCAATTCAACTTATTACCCCCGATTACCCAAGGACACCAATAACTTACCTTGAAGGCAGTAGTAGTAACTATACGTGATCAGTTAAGTAACATGTAATTTAATCTGACATTTCCAACTACGGACAAGCTTTCATATATATTTATATCCTGTATTTTTACATTATGGTAAATAGATTATATTTATTAGATTTTTCCCATGGTGCCTAACTATTCAAGGAGCATAAAAGGCAGTCAGTGTTCACCCAGTTGTTATTCTCAGAGATGTTTTTCAGATTGGTCCATGACATAACAACACGAACATCATCCACCACTAATTGACAATTCACTCTTGAGCTGGTTGACCTCAGAGAGAGTGACTCTTTGACGAGTCAAAGAACATGTGTTTGCATTTTTTTTTATGGTTGGAAGTTCATTTCCTACACATATTGGCATGCGGCCCATTTTGTGTTTTTTCCCCTTTTTTTCTAACAGTTTGCAGTAGTTTATTGTTCTCTGTACTGTACATGTGTTTCGTTTAAGGCTGTCAAGCAGTCGTAAACCTACAGCCGAATCTTTAGCCTGAGTTCATCAGTTGACTGAGTTGAAGTTTATACCGTTAAACTCCAGTTCACGTCCTGTCCCTCGGCCTAATAGTACACACATCTCTTTTTACTGCAAAAAGAGGGGAGGATGCTGCTCAGAAAACTAAACACAGTGACACGGTACAGAAGGATTTTAATAAAAACCTCAATGTCGTAAACCCTCTGCCTTTCTTAATATAGAACCACAGCAAGCTAACCACCAGCACCTCCTCCTCCCTCCACACCCTTTGAGGTCTGGCTTAGCACAAATGTGCCTGTGTGCCTAAGCATCCTCCTCTGTTCGACTCACACACAGCATGAAGGGAAAAACTGCTCGCCCCACTGCACCTAGGTGTTACTGCAGGTGGATGCAGTGAGTTGAAGACTGCCATCATAAAGAGACAGTTCCACTCTAAAGATGCTCATATTGATTGATTGGGCTATATGTACTGTTTTTTGTTTTGAACACAACTAGAAAACCGACTGGGTAATCGAATGCTTCTGTTAAATTCTGGCAGAATAATGATTTTGGTTTTGTTTTGTGAGTTTTACCTGAGCTGTTTACCAAATATACAATTTTTTAAACTGTTCAACCTCAGTGGGCTAAGTGCAAAGATTTAGAAACTATTTGTATTTGCTTTAATTCACCAGGTTCACAAGGTTACTGGCAAAGTACTTGCTACAATGGCCAGTTTGGGTGCCTGACAAGAAAGCAGAAAAAAACTCAAGGTTTTTTAATTCACTTGTTTTCATTATAGAGCAAATCTGAATGGCTCTGACAGTCCAGCTGTCCTTTTGTAATGACAACCTCTGTGAGTGATGCACCAGGGTGAATGAAGAAAAACCATTTGAAACATGGGAAACACCGGAATTTCCCAATTAGTGTATCTGTCTTCAACAAAATGTTAGTTGACATAAAGGTTTGGAAAACACACAAATATATGACTATTACCTTCTTCGGTATGAAAAATATGACACTTGTTTTGATCCAAACAGATAGGAGCTTCAGGCAAGCCCCCTGTTCATTCTCTGAAAAACCCACCCAAATTATGCACAATATAATGCTTCAGTATAACATCATCCACTGTAGAAATGAAAATCTATAATCATGAGCCATACACACCACACTGTGCTGTATCTCCAAATTACTGTCATGAGGTTACAGCTGGTATGTAGTTAACTACAGTTTGCTGTTAAGGCTCAGTTCAGAGGGGTAACATGGCATGGCTATCAGATGACAAGCTCCTATCTACAAAAAGGGATATCAGAGGAATTTGAGCAAATTTTGTGGATTGAGAAGCCGAGATTGGATAATGTTTGTCACATCTCACCAAATTTGAATCTACCTGTTATTGCATTTGAAACTGTGAACTTTTGTTGTTAATTTGCCAAGGCAACTTTTATTGTTTTTTTCTGTTTTTCCACAAAACACAATGTTAAGAACCGTCCAACATTTAAAGAGAAGTTGCACTTAGAGGCTTTGAAACAAGACTAACATTTGGCAGATTTTGAGCGGACCGGTATTTCATATCACAGAAAAACTAGCACCAGGTCAAATTCTCGTTAATCGTTAATCCTTTAATCCCTTTAATGTGGAAACTAGATTCTTTTCTAATGGGTGTTTGTCAGGGCTTACAGTCAACATCGGCCCTGGGCAACAGGCTTAAATGTAAAAGCAGTCTTCATTCTCAAAACTGCCGGTGGGTGATTATACATGAAGATGTATTCCAGGAGATTTGGCGGATCCAATGATGAATTTGCAATCCACACCGTGGCAAACATGCATAAGTTAATCAGCCTAAGCATCGGATGACAAAAGTAGGGTAGCCCTCAACCAAAATTAGAAATTTTAATGAGCAGGCACAAGTTATATCGTGTCTCATTTTGCATTGTACTTTAAAAAAAAGAAGACTTTCCTTTTTGGATTGTTTTTTGTATGAACTTAATGAAAAAAATTACAAGGGTTAAGTGCTGGTACATTGATTTGTCTTACATTCAGTCATTCATCATCTATATTGTTTATCCTTCACACAAGGTCGCGGCACTGAGCTAATTCCATCCAACAGAGGGTGAGAGGCAGGGTATACCCATCGCCAGTTGATCAGTGGACCATACATAGAGACAAAGAAACCTCTTTAGTATCGATACCAAAGGAAAATGAGTATGGCATGATTGTTAGAGGTAATGCTAGTTAAGGGGGATGTTAGTAAATTATGATAAACAGTTAAAGCTGAACGGTAAGCAACACTGCTGATCACTGCTCTACGAATGAAACCGCGGTAAAAGGATTTGGTCAATATATTTGGATGGCAAGCCTTTTCTTATTAAACTGAATCCGCAGCAGACGCTGCCGTGGCAAAGCTAAGAAGGTTTGCAGCTCGGAATTATTTCCTTAACCTCTGTACACTTTGACGCTGTGTGCATTTAAAAAATGGAAACAAGCTAGTAATTTAAAAACACTTGCAAGAGTCACTGTCACATTTGCCAGCAATTGGTGTCTGCTTTGAGTAAATTTGCTTTTCATTCTAAGCAAGCCCATATTTAAATACAGTGATATCACTTAATATCTGGACAGTTTACTGTAATTTCCTGTGATAAAACATCAAATGTTATCCATTCATCCATTCATTCATCCCCCATCCCCTCTTTATATATAGTACAGAGAATATTTTGAAAGGGCAGAATGGGTTTGAATTAAATACTTTACAGTGCCCCCTGAAGTTAGATATAAAAAGCCAAATACAAAAAAATCTCCCCCCAAAAATATTGAATTATAGTTTGGACATCAGCACAAAAGTAGATCTTAAAGGTAGGTTTATATTTGTTGACCTTCATACAGCACTTTGAGTGACCCTGTAACTGATGGTATTTTTAGGGTTTGCAAATTCAAGGGGGCTTTTAGCTGGCTAGTTTACTTTTTTTGAACTGCTTTTACATGTGTTCTTTGACAGAGAGGGAGATGGCCCATGAATATTTTAATAGAATCGTCTTTTAACATCCAAATGTATATAATATACTTGTATATAAAATGTACAGATTCCATGAAAGTGACTGAACTGATTTTGACCTAAAATATAAAACAGTGTGGAAAAAGGAAGAGGAATATGTCCCAACATATTTTCTCTCACTAATGAGATTACATCCCATCTGACTTGTAAATTCACACCTGCTGACCCAGCTGAACTGCATATTGAGCTCAGCTAAACAAAAAGACTGCCTGGCTTTTGTTTTTGTTTTTTATCAGAGATTTCAAGGGTGCGTATCACTACTGATGAGAGGCTAATTAAAAGGAAGTAAGTAGAATTACACAGCATTATAAATGATGAGTGCATGGGTCATCAGAGTGAGTCATTGTGACTCGTCAAGCAGCAT
The DNA here is from genome assembly GCA_901007705.1 of Fistularia tabacaria. Classification (NCBI taxonomy): domain Eukaryota; kingdom Metazoa; phylum Chordata; class Actinopteri; order Syngnathiformes; family Fistulariidae; genus Fistularia; species Fistularia tabacaria. The sequence goes on along the minus strand of CAAKHD010013770.1, from coordinate 186,148 downwards.
CGATGTGTTTCAGACTTACCATGGAAGGGCATGAATACAATGTGCTGAGTTACCGTTTGCAGTCTTCCCTTCTTTATAGCTTATTGTAATGTCTCAACATCATAGCTTTAATTATTGTAGAGAAAAACACACTTTAATATTAAAAAGGGCTTCCTTTGGGATCGCAGACATTTCTTTTGTGCACATTATGTCAAGACTTTTACGAATCATGTTTTTATGTAACCTTTATCTCAGTATTCAGTTAAGGTAGAAGACTTGACAGGCAAAGCTAAGAGAGTTGTCTATTCTCAGAGCCTGTATGCACCCAGATAGCTATTACAAGGAACCTTGGCGGAAAATGTATTTTTTCCGGCTCTTGGGTTTTTCCCTTTCATTTAGGTTGTTATTTCCTATGCTGAATACCTCACTAGTGATTATTCCATTAAGATCTGGGACAGTTCCCAGGGTTTGGTTTAAAGTGAATAGATGAGACGGCTGTAATCACAGATCAAGTAAAAGTAGTTGAGATGCAGAACAGTGTTTTATTGCAGTAGTTTTGCTGTTATTATGTATATATATATATACATATATATACACACACACACACACACACACACACACACACACACACACACACACATATATATATATATATATATATACATATACATGTATATATATATATATATATACATATATATATATACATATGTACATATATATTTGTATGTTTGGGAATATGGGAGGTGAGGGGGGGTTAGTTTGGGCTGCTTAAATTGCCGTGTCATCCATTTTTATAACTTTATTTAAGGCAGCAAATTGAATGGTGTTCCATAATTGATTCTTTTTGAAAGCAATTTGGTATTTTAATCAGATATTATGACTACCCGTGTGCAGACAAATACCATAAAGGGTCACCACTAAGAATGTATATCATCACCCGAGTAATCAGGGTTACACCCATAAAAATAAACCAGACCCATTTATCTACTGTCACAAAGAACCAGTCTTTTTTTAAGAACGATAACATCCTTTTCCGTTCACTCATCTCTGAATGCTTCAAATGGTCAGTGATGTCATTATACGTCAGGGGAGGAGCATAGAAAAGATTGTGTCGCGTTTGCATTGGTTTTATTTGAGTGTTTGTGTGTCACACTTTAGCTCTGTGCCGCCACACCATTGCATCTGAGCTTATGATAGAGGAGGAAACCCCGAGCATGGACGGACAGAGACATACAGATAGATAATGCCCTCAGGAATGTTTTTAGTAGGGAGGGGAGGCACACAGGAAATGGCTTGGGATTGGATCTAGCCAACAAGGTCCACAGGGATGTTGGGGCACAAAGAAAGACAGAGGTCAGGGCCTTCAGTGCCTGTTGTCATGGCAGCTGATTCATGAGGTTCCTTTCGTCACTTGGCCGGGAGTAATGATATCATTACTCTAGGAATATTCATCCTACAGAGGGACCGGATTAGGATCATTTGTTGTCACTGACTAACTTATCTGTTGCAAACCCTTATTTCAATGAACTCTGCAGGTCATGTAAAACATTGATAGAAACAGATTACAATGACATGAAAATCCTTTTTGGCCAATATACAAAATACATTACAAAGACAATACAACTAATGTTCAAACTGATCTATCCATTATCTACTACTTTTACTTCACTTAGGTTTGCAGGTATGCTTGAGCCTATCCCAGCTGTGATTGGGCAAGAGGCAGGGTAAACTCTGGACAAGTTGCCTTTCAATCACATACAAAAACAAGCAGCCATCCAATCTATTGTTCACACACCTAGGCAAATTTTTCCAATTAACCTCCTGCATGTTTTTTGACTGCAGGAGGAAACCGGAAAATCTGGAGGAAACCCGCACCGACACGGGGAGAACATTCAAACGGCACACAGAATGGCAATCGAACCAGGATCCCTCTGACAAGGGAGCACTAACCATTCTGCCACCCGTGGTGCCCTAAACTGATAACCATTGTTGTGTTTTTGCAAATATTCAGTCTTTTTGAATGTGATACATGCAACACAAGACAGCGGCAACAAAAGACTGGGAAACTTGAGAAATGCTCAAAAAAACCCTATTTTGAGCTCTCCACGGGTGAAAGCATTAATTGGAAACAAGTGAGTGTCATGATTGGGTATAAAGGGGCATACCCCGACAACTCAGTTGTTCAAGGATGGGATGAGGTTGACCACTTTGCAAACAAATTGTCCGACAGTTAAAAAATATCGTTTCTCATTGTACAATTGCAAGGAATTTAATGACTTCTTCAGATACAGTCCATAATACCATCATAATATTTAGAGAATCAGGAGAAATCTCTGCACGTCAGTGGAAAGGCTATAAACTACCATTGAGTTTTCGTGATCTTCGATTTCTCGGCAGCACTGTATTAAAAGCAACATCATTCTGTAAAAGATAACCACTGTACGTGCAGTTTTGCGCTACATCAAGTGTAAGTTAAAACTACAATGCAAAGCAAAAGTATCAGTAACACCCAGAAGCACGTCCGGCCTCTCTGGGCCGAGCTCATCTGCGATCAACCAACGCAATGTGTGCTATGGTCTGACGAGTCCATATTTTAAATTATTCTTGGAATATCATGGACATCGTGTTCTTCAAGCTTTAGACAAAAATGATCATATACATTATTCCTTGACAAAATCTTTTCATGGCAACTGCACTTGAATTTCTTCCCTTGAATACCTTTTACCTCTCTTATGAGTGGCATATTCAGTTTGAATGGACTGTGGGGAGTTTTCTGGATATAACTGGCAGGGTTGGAGGCTTATGTATGGGAAACTCCCCACATTCCATTTGAATACCATTTATAGCACAAAATATAAATATTGTATCATTAAATCCTGTCTTTGCCAGCCTCTGTTTACAGACCTCCGTTTAAGAATCCTTATTCTTTGTAATTTCCCAGCACCCACATGGTGATAGGAAATAAGATAAGATAAGATAGTACTTTATTGATCCCCATAGGGGAAATTTGTTTGTCGCAGCAGCGCAACAATGACAGAATAAAAAAAAAAAGAAAAAAAAAAGACAACACACAAATAATCACTAAACAATTAAGATAAGATAAGATAATACAAACAATTAAAATGCAGAATTAATACAAAATTGTACTCAAGACAAACCAAAGGTCAAATCTACACATATTCATATTTGATGTTTAGTGTCTCATCATCCTTTTCTCTTTCTGATATAAAGTAGTGATGTATCCTGGAGAAGAATAGAAGAGATCAGGTTTGCACTTTCTGGCATAAGCCTATTAGCAGTTCATGTTTAAAGCATTGAGATACCTGACGGAAGGGTAAACCAAGACGCAAGTTGATAGTAGCAATGAGGATTACGAGAGAAAGGAAACCAGTTGGACGGATTCATTTGCATTGGGTAAAACTCCAGTGAGTGACACATTAAAGTGTGGCCTACCCTCTTACCTGTTTCACCGCATTCTCTTCCTGTTACTCCAAACACAAGTGCAGCATCCATTAAAACAAAGAATGCCATTAGGTTTAAGATGTGCTTTCCCCTAGAGGATCCACATTTCAGTTGTTTCAAACATACATTAGTCTTACATCAACTGTCAGACTTGTTTGAATGGCTTCATCCCTTCATACTGAGTGTTCTTATCTTTAGAAAAAAATAAATTCAGCAGTCTACACAAAATGAGATCACTCCTCAAGAGGAATAACATAGTTGTTTTTTTTGCCTTCTGGCTGTTGTCTGAAATTGTTTGTTTTGTGTGTGTGTACCAACACAAGGATAACATAAAAAACAGTCCTTATGGAGCTTGCTGTTTTTCAGAAACAGAGATCAGTCTGTGACCCTACCTGAAACAGGATTCCAGTGCTGCCATGTGAACAAGGTCACTGAATGAGATAGTTTTCTACACTCCACAGCTTTTATAGTCATATTTTAAAGGAAGGAAGATGATAATGGGCCCTGCTTCAGTATGTTTATAAGCAACATTTGGGTGTAAAGCTATGAGATCAGCGGAGTCATTTGCTTAAATCTTAGATACAACCTCTTGATTATCTTTTCGAAATACCAACTAACTGCAACAGAGAAGCTGTTTGATCGTCTTGTTCTGGTTTATGGCACATCTACATTTTTAGCTCATTTTCTTCCTATGATCTCACATAGAACAGAATTTAATATTTTGGAAAAGTAAGGAGTTGTTAATTCTCATCTCTTCGCATCCTGTGAAACAGGAGGCCAAAACCAGCTGCTTCCAGTTGCTCTGCCTTTTAACCCCCTGCTGTGTATCTGGAACACTGTAATCCTCCTTAAATAGGTTTGAAAAATGTTAGAAGAAGAAGTTTAAAAACTACCTTATTTCATCCTTACAACTGTGAATCCACCAAATGCGACTGCTGCTATGTTGGTTGAGCAAATGCATCGCTAGATATTAGGTTTTTTTGTCACATTTTCAGAGTAGTTTTTCCAGTATTATCTTGCAGACATGTGACTGCTACTAGTTTGAGGCTATGGGATATTCTTCATCGCATAAAATAATTAAAAAGAGTGATGGTAAAATTATTTCTTTGAGCTCAAAAACTCCCTAAAATATCAGCTATTCTTCTTCTATTTCTTCTTCTTTTCGTGTCAGCTTTTCCCTTCAGGGGTCGCCACAGCGAATCGACCTTGGCTTAAAGGGTTTTCAACCAGACCAGATCTGGTTGAAAACTCTTTAAGCCAAGTTCTATAAGAATTGTGTCGCAGCTTCACACCTTACTGCATGTCCTGCTCTCGCCACATTTCCTGTCTCATTCCAGCGTGTTGCCCCATAAATTTGTGGAAAAAAAGACAGGCTCAGTCAAGACAAACTGATCTTTTGAATTTAACAGTTCAGGTAAATTTTGCTGTGTTTGTAATCAACATGCATTTACTATCTTCGGCCGACACATTAAGTGTTAAGTATTACAAAGTGGGACCAGATATGACTGGCTTGTGCTACCTTGAAATTGCTGCGTGTGAAGATTTAAAAGCCTAAATATCAGGCTTACCAGACAATGGTGAGCAACTGTCTGTATTATCTGTTTTCAAATCAGTTGGCATGATTGTTCCTATTTCTGCAGGGGTGTTGATGAGTGTGCTGTCTCATCCGTGCCGCATGATGTTACTGGTGAATCCGCAGAGCGGGAAAGGACAGGCACTCAGTCTCTACAACAGCCATATCCAGAAGATGCTCAGTGAGGCCGGGGTTCCACACACACTGTACATCACGGGTGAGTCTACTATACAATGAGAAAAATGGCATATACTTGGGAATCTGTCTGCTTCAGTCTCCGTTGGCAGATGAGTGAACCGGTTGATTTTGACCTGATGAAGCTATGAGTATCTTTTCTATATTACAACCCAAATATTCAGTCTACATGCTCAGGTATCCTCAAGTGTAGTACAAGCTGGAAAAACTACTACTAAATCATAAAAAAATATAATTTTAACACTTGACGTTGATTAAAGCAATTCCATGCATCTTGTTTTTTTATACTTTTAGATTTTGTTAAAATTTCGGTGGGCCAGCAGGATTTGGAAAAAGGTCCAATCGACATTACTGTGTGAAATTCAGAGGAGTTGGGTTGGAGCATGGATCAGTAGAGAATGGACCACAGACTTTCAAGAAATGGCAACTTCCGGTGGTTGGTCATAAAGCAAACTAAAATCGACAATCTTTTGTAACATCAGTGTAATCATTGCTGATCTTTCAGATGTTATTTAGCACAAGCATATTGATGCATTATGTAATCACACTTTCACTGTCTAACCCTCACTTATACACACAGTCCTGCAAAACTCCAACATCAATACCCCTTTTGATTCCCCTGGCCGAGAACCCCTCCTCTTGTTTTAATCTCCTCGTGTTTTCTTACGGTCAGCAACATCGTGCTGATCAACTGCTCCCGACCCCTATGCATGCAAAGCTGTTATGTAATAAATATGTGTACACATGTGTAGACGTACATATGGATAGAGACATGACCGTGATAAACACATGCACACAATCCCCTTTTGCCATGATTTGATTTAAATCTTGTGTTCCTAAACGTCACTATAATCTATACTGGGCAGTTATGATTATACAGTGTAGAATTACATGTTTGACTGTCCCACACTGTAGCGGGACAGATGTGTCAGCAGATGTGCTGGATGCTCTCAGCCTGATCATTTGGGTGGACTTTTTCCCTCGTCTGTCATTTTGATTTCCACACGGAGTCTGGGAGTGAACATAAATCACTACAGTGTCAGATAACACATAAAAATGTCTTTCATCGCAATGAGAGGCGCAAAGGGAGAGCAGAGAAGCCAGACAAAAGGAGAGACACAGTGAGGAAGAATGACAGGAAAGCACAAGACTCCGTTGTCGGCTCTAATGGGGTGGAATACACCCAAAGATGAGCTCTTTGTGATTTTACAGCCGTACTTTTTGACAAGTTAATCCTGGAGTTGATTTTAATCCCGAAATCTACCACAATGAAAAAGCATGACTGCCGGCAGGGAAATTTGGATTCAATCTTTACGACTCATAGACTTCTGAAATAAATCTTCCAGTCAAATCAATAGATTTAAGCCTCAAATGAGGTCTTAGTGGAAGGAAGTAAATCATTTTTTTGGGTGCAGTATGAAATTCCTCAGCAATCCTCATGGAGCTCACAATTTGACTTAAAAAAAGAAGCTTTAGATCTATTTAAATTGCAGTCTTTCTCATGTTGACTCGAGTGTTTTCCGACACTGACAGGATGCTTTCTGTCTTCAGCAGTAGAGCAAATTTGACATTTGTCAGGTCATTTTATTTTTTTTAACTTTTTAGATTAGAATGCATTCAGTCTTGTCATTAGATACCTGACAACAAGAGAGAACCTTCATTTTGGAAAAGAAAAAAAATCTATCAGAGTTTTTATATTTCAGTGTAGTATAACCCTCAATTGTTTCTTCACTATTGATTTATCAGTCAGTTTACATTAACAGGTTTGTTTAAAATAAAATAAAAATTCCTTTGCATGGTGTTTTCTCTTCTTTGTTATTACTGATTTATAATGAGTAAATGCTGACTCTTTCTGATAGAAAATTTATAGTTTTGATATCTATAATGTCAGATTAGAGGCTTACAACTGGCATGGACAGTTATTATCCAGTCTCTCTTCCACTAGAACCTCAGGCACACTTGATGTTGAGGTGCAACTTGCTGCATTAGCAAGTAACCAGTTGTTGTGGCACAAATACAGTACAGTGAACGTAGTTTTTATGTGTGGCACTGCTCACTTCCACCTGAGCTTGCCTATCATTGTGTGTGTGTCACTAGCATCCCAATGGCCATAAGTGTCTTGTATAAAGATACTTACAATATCGGACAAAGTCATTACTGTGTCCCGGGGAGAATAGATGCAGGGTGACTGCAGCGCTGGGAGGAGTCCAGCAAAGGCAGTCAGTGTTTTGTTTTTTTTCGCATTGTGGTGGTGCACGTGTCTATGTGGCAGCAGAGCTGGCACACTGCTATCCTCCCGGGCAGTCCCCCTCACTGCTCAGGCATCCAAGGATGTCTGTCAGACAGCATTAATTAAACAGCAGCTACAGGCTTGTCTTCCTCTTGTGCTATAATCTCATCTGTACAATGCAAATAATACCCAGAAGGAAAAGCTCCACCTCCAACCTCTCACTCTCTGTTGCTCATGTGAGGATGGTAGAACACTGTTTGAAATTGAGCAGTGAAGGCAGAAGAGGCTCAAGATCTTGGAAGAATCTTCTTCATATCTGACTGATCATAACTTTAGCAGTTACGAATAAGGCAATGCATCGCAAATATCAACTAAATTCGACATTGTGAAATATGTTCTCTGTATTCTGTTCAAGTCCAGACATGGACCATTGTCTGGTTAAAAAAACAACAACTCAGGTTTGTATACTATTCATAAATCATCTGTGACAGACATTTACTATTTATCATGGTTCCCACTACTACTACTAGTACTACTACTACTGCACTGTTAAGATTCCAGATCTAAACCCGATTGATTGATATTCATTTGGTCAATATAAAAGTTATACAACCTTTTTTTTGCTCACATAACACCATAATCAACACAGACAGAGAATGTAGATACAGAGTTCTCCAACGACTGCAGATGGTTTATTCAAAGAAAGGATATAAGCATTATACTTGACAATTCAGTTAATGGTGAAATGTCAAGTGTCCTGAGGTTGCAGGAATGGTGTGGGAGCCAGCATGTTCACAATGTATCAACGCATTTATTTGGCTATAACCTCAAACTTCTATCTACGGGGACATGGATAAAGACATCGGGTGGACAGTTTAATGTTCTGGTCTTTTTCAAGTCATCCACAGTCCAAGGTGGCATCAAATTCCTTTTTCTTTAATTCAACTTTACTTTGAAAATTGCAGCTCCAGAGAAGGGTGTTACATTGACACATCTCTTTTGTTCATTCAAATAAATAAGTGACCATCCTGGCTGCTGAGCAGGCTGCTGCAGTAGTATCAGTGTTTTCTGCTACATCACCACACAGGCCCTCCTTGATCAGGCTGCGGCTTTAACTCCCATCACCCGCTGTCACTGCACTGGATGTGAATGCAGGTACAAGGCTGCTGCGTGAAGAGAGCAGCAGCATAAAGAGCGTGGCAGCTGGCAGGCGGGACGGGGGTGGTGGCAGGGTCTGGAGCATTCTGTCTGTAGTGGGATGATTCAAGGTCAGCATCCTCAGCTGCACTTATGGTGTCTTGATGGAGGTAATATAAGCTACTGAATCATTCGAGTGTGGCCGATTTAGTTAAATGATAATTTCAATTTTTTCTTGGGGGACCTCATAAATAAATACCACTGGCTGTAGGAAATGTACCTCCTGTACATACATCTTCATCTGGCACGACTACACTGTGAGGGACCGGGTGAACAACTGAAAACATAATGATAACTGATGGGCCACCAGCATTAAAAGTTAGTCACATTTAATATTTCTCAAAATAAGAGTTGATTCTTTAAGTGCTAAATTCCATTGCAGTTCTTCTCTTCCCTCTGCTACCTCAAAAAGAAAAGACAGAAACAGAGAGTTTGATTTTAGAAAGTATTGCAAAACACAACTGATTGATTTTATTTTCCCATCACATATATCGCATATATATCTGTGCTGCCATTATGTATGGAGTACAGTTACTTTTATGTGAAGATTTGAGAGTACAAGCAACCACAAACACAAACAGTAATTGTAGAAAAGTTGAGAAAAGTAACAAATTTGAAATGCTTGATGGGTTTTTCCACTATCCTGACCCATCATTTACTTGTTAATCCCCCCGGTTCACGCCAAGTTTGTTTTGCAACCACCATTATAGTAAATATTATTAGCATGCTGATAAAAAGCAAGACCAGCAATGCTCTGGTTATATATTTATAATTAGGTGGTTTGGGGATAGACTTAGAACAACCAGAAAACGTGCTCATAGATATGCATGAGTGTGATGAATCAGTCACAATCTGCTGCCTCCAATCTCTTCTCCACTGCACGTCTTTCTGCTGTTTTCTTCTCCCATGTCCCCCTCTCTTCTCCCTTCTTTTTCTCTCCCTTAAGAGTGCAACCACTACATAGACGCGGACATGTGATATGTTTGGGCCCTTGAGGAGGGTCTCTATTCCTTTATTCTGCTGAGTTAAAGAGAGGAAAGGCAAGATGAGAGACCTAGAAATTAGATCCGTCCTGATAGGACTTTTTGTTTGGCTTTTCTTGGTAAGGCACTATAGTACTTATCTTTTTCAGTTTTGACAACGGGAAAGTTAGCCGGAAACAATGAGGTAGGTACATGTGAGAGAAGACATTTTAATTTCAGGTCCCTGGATCTCACAGGTCTGAAATGTCTGGATGGATTCAGTTCACAGCCACACCTTCCTGTATGCACCTGGTGTCACTTCCAACAGGATGATGAGGTTGGACTGGTTTGTACTGAGAGAGGTTGAATTTCAAGATTAAAAAAAAAGTGTATTTGTGTGTGTATAAAATTGATCTCAAAGATGGTCAAAAACTATAGATTAACTCCACTGCGGTAAGGTAAACAATAGTGTGTATCTTAAATAATAGATTTTATCAACTCTTGTTTTAATGAGATCCTGTGGACAAATTGTTTTCATTTACAAGGAATTTTTGGAGGCCTGTAGGTGCACCACAATAGATATAATGTCAAGAATATAAATGAAAGTCAGAAGAAAGTGAAATTAAAAAAATAACACACGAGAAGACCAGGTTGACTAATTAGTAGATGAAGGTGAAGACAAAATAGGATGGTGGTTGTCTTGTTTGAATAAAGACCGCAAGCTGTTTCTTGAGCCAGTCATCTACAAACTACCTGGGCTTTATCTGTTAAACTGTGAGTGCTTTTGGGTTATCACATTCTTCTTATCAGATCATTCAAGATACTCTGTCACCTTTCCTTCCCTGCTGCGATTTGAGGACTGGAGAGGACAGGGTAAAAAAGTTAGAACACAAATACGATCATTCCGCTAAATCCAGCCGGCTGTTATTGACTTACATGTCACCTGCTTATTTGTGCAGGTCAGTTGCTGACCTGCACATGCAGAGAGCACCCGCTTGTTTTAGAATCTCTGTAATACTTCCCTGCTGATTGACCATGATCTCTGACCTCTGTCTGAATGAAAGGGTGTCCAAAAGCAATCACTGTAATACTTTCCTTCTACGAAGAAACACATCTTCATCTGTGTTTCAGTTTTGCCTGCATATATGTTTTGCAGAGCGACAGAATCACGCCCGAGAATTGGTGAGAGAAGCAGACCTGTCACAGTGGGACGCCCTTGTCATCATGTCAGGGGACGGACTCCTGTTTGAGGTAAAGAGGGGTTGTGAGACCTCCTTTTGCCAAATGTTAGGTCTTGCATATGACCTATTATCAGCGTGTGACCTTACCAACATTAAGCACTACACACAAAGAGAGCTGAGATTCAGTCAGGCTTACAATTGACCTCCACAACCTTTATCACTTCAAACTGTTGCACACATTGAGTAGACATGTTTTTTTCCACTTCCTCCGATGTTGTATTAATGGACCTTAAATATATCTCTCCAGAAGTCGGGTGTGGTTTCTTTTTTGCTTGAGTTAAATTCTCAGTTGGTGTTTGAAAAGTACAATTTGATTTTTCGTTATCACTAATTATCAAAACAGTCGAACATTTTTTTTCCAACTCTTATTGTTGTTATTTCATGGTCTGACATTTGAATCTCTTAAAAAAATAGTAAGACAAAGAGCAGTAGAATGCAGAGATCTTGAAAACAATACAGCAACTGTGGGGCTCTCGTCGGCATAACTAACTTTCATTAACTCATACATTGCAATGTACAGTATGGTACTCTACTAACCTGGTTTTGCTGGAAAACAACCTCTTCCTGTTCACCTCATGGAAGCAGTGTTTTGCTGTGCCTCCTTATTAGGTGATAAATGGTCTACTTGAGAGATCAGACTGGGAGGAGGCCATCCGGACTCCCTTGGGGATCCTTCCCGGTGGGTCAGGCAATGCCCTGGCAGCATCCATACACCATTATTCTGGGTGAGTGGTATGCAGAATCTGATCACAAGTAAAGCCAGTTTATTCGACTGTCAGTAATGTAGTCATGGTACTGTTTACATCACGGGGACACACAAGCACACACACATACACATCTCTGTGTGAAATCATGATTAATTTACAGCAGCAAACTGGAGTAAGGAAAAGAGTGGAAAAGTGCTGCATTTTAGCATCACGACTCTGTCATGACTAACCTACCATGAACCAGTTTATCCAGATGCGTAACATACTGGTTTAGGCCACATCACCCGGGCGTGTTGCTGTTCCACACACATGCATAGAGTACAGTGTTGGTGCACGCAAATGAGTCAGTTGTACATCGTATTCGGCCAGGCGGTTCAGTATTCGTGATCAAACAGTTCCATGAATTCCACCACAATGACCGACATGTGGCATCACTGAGGCTTTGGACCAGAATCAGGAATGTTACTGTCAGAAGAAGCATGCCTGTCTATATGTCTGTCATGTTAAATTTTGCCTACCACTCCAGATGCAACTAATGGATAACAACCTAATTATTAATCACCCATACTGTTTTTTTAATAAGATCGTGGATATATTAACTGACCACCAGGACGTAATGCCCTGCTTTCTTTTGCTTCATGGTGAAAGATGCACTTATCTAAATGAATTATTAATCATTTGCTCATTTCAGTGATTGTTTGTTCATTTAGCGATAGCAGATGTCAAAAGAGACAGGGGAAAAGTTGAAGGGCAGAGAGCGAGGGGGAAGGATCCCTAAGTGTTTTCCACTCGCTCACTAATTAATTAATTTGCTGCAGCATATTGTTTGTACTATTTCAAATATGTAAAACTGTATTTGAATCTTTGAGCCGCTCCTTGCCTCTCCTTGCCTCACTCTCAGTCTCTCTCTGGCACACAAGGACATTGATAATGGATAGGTCAGTGAAAGAATAGACGTTATCCACAAGGCATATAACCATCCTTCCAAAGGAGCATCTCTGCTTGCTGTGCACGAATGCGGTCCTGAGAGCACAGAATTCTCTGTGGACCAGAGTTATAGCTCTACCTTCCTTTGCGCCACTGGCTGTCACCAGACACATCCAATTCTACTAGCAACCCTCTGGTAATCACCATCATCTTAATGGAAAAAGTTATATCAACTTTAGTTAACCATTGATTAAAATTGTGTAATATTTCTATCCATGCTTGGTAACATCAATAGTTTCACTTTCAGGTAATTTTGTAGTTGTTTATCAAAACTAGTTCAAACCTTGCCATATCAAAAGGCCTAGATCATCCAAAAATGAATATGTATTCATGCCATGTTGCGAGAAGGTCAAGTAAAGTTTTTTAGTCCGCTTAAACATTGCTGAAGTTTCACAGGAAAACAGCTTTTCAGCCTTGATCAAAACAACTGAAGTGAATGGTGACCTAGATTCAAATGTAATAAAGCGACTTCAGAAAAATAAAAAAAAACAATCTGTACTGCTTGTCTGATGTGATCTAAGCATCCAGAAGCCCAGGCATCCAAAGTTGACTTTAAAAGACTTCATTTACTCCATGTTTCCAGTAGAAACGTCCCTTGCAATCCCTGCTGATACGGTGGTGTCCCATTGATCTCAAGCTGCACCATTGAGAGAAAAAACAGGAAAGAGCAATGGCGATTTTCAAATGTGAATCCACATCTCCTCATTCTCCATTCAGAGTATATGTTCTCCAGTGGAAAACCATTTTGAAATTCCAGTTATTCAAAACTGTTAACTTGGAAACCCTTGTTGTTTCCATTCAAATTAATTATAAATTTAATGATGATAATGTTGTTCTATAACAACTCTCCTGCTTTCTGAAGACACTGTCACCAAGATCCAGGGTCCGTGTGTGTGTGTCCGTATTCAAAGTTGTACTCTTGGCTGCCAGCTGTGTTCGCTTCCCCCTCACACAGCTGTGTTTGAATGGTAGCACAAGTTGCTCTCTATCATCGTAAGTCGCATCTTGGGTTGTCGAGCTCCGGGTGACACTCATCCTCCTATTTCCCATGGGATTGATTCTCTTGAGACACAAGGACACACTCAGGCAAGGAATGGGTCTCACAGGTTAGTGATCGAACAGATGGTCATCCTGATTCCTGCTTTTCTGGCTGGTGCTAGAACTTTCTCCGAACCTCTTTTTGTTTTCCTTTAAGCACTGAAATTATTGATGAATGTTTCCAGGAGTCATCTATGAAGACGACAGGTATCTTGATGCTGGCTAGCAGGAGCTGGATCTGATTTGTATCACCAGTGATTTATAACAATTAAGAGCAGGGAAAGAGGCAGAATTTGAATCCCCAAAAATCAAAAACAGATCGTTTTTCTTAGTGGGGGAAATAAAAGATGAAGTCTTTTTGTGCACAGTAATATCCTCGCTTGACTTTTTTAAATTCACCCCCTCAACTGCATCTGCCAATCTGCCTGTCATCAAACAATGGTCTCCGGCCATAATGGCAGCAACAATGAGAAGAAGGGACCAGACGCAGTATTGTTTCCCCTCCTCACACACTCCCCCTGTATCCAGAATCTCCCCCTCTTTCTCTCTCGCTGTCTCTCTGGCTGCTGCAGCCTGTCCTGTGGCGGCCCTGACCAGAATATATTTGGTATTATTCCCGGCTGAATGTAGGGTTCACCGAGGCTGCAGGCTGTGGATCAAACAAGTGACAGGCGGCTGGAATGTTGCAGGTATCAGACAATGCGTTGGACAGAGGACAGGTTTGCTGAGCGTGTTTTTAAATCTGTGCACAAATATAATGAGTAGGAGCTGGAAGGTCATCGGTGAACTGAGTGTTTTCTGAAGTGACAGACGTGACACTTACTGATGTGAGCAGGGGTCTCCCTCCCTGGTTCAGCAGACACCGCATGCGAGTCTGTAGTAAAAGTATTGTATTGAAAGCAAAAGTACCTATTATGCAGAATGTGGCCAGTCGGCGGTTTGAAATGCGTTAACAAAGTAGTCCTAACATTAAAAAAAGAATAGTAGTAAACATGGCCCCTTCACCAATCAATAAAGAGAGAGAGAAACACATCTGCTCTATCAGTGTTTGGTTTTTGGGTGTCCATGTTTGGATCTGACAGTGGAGCTCCTTCATCTTCTGGTGTACTTAGAAAATTTGAAAAGGTTTATTGAGGCAATAAATCACCACCAACTAGAGTCACTCTAACTGACTTGAAATAATGACACCGTTTTTTTTTGCACATGTATATGTCGTCCCCTAGTGGTCGTTTCAACAATCAAGCTCTGAAGGCATTTCTAATCGACAGGCCTTTGAGCTTCATCCATACGGCCCAAGACCCAGTCTATTATCGACAAAAAGACCTTAAAAACCTTAAACACTGACATTTGACACTTTTGACTGTTCTTTTCTGCAGGAAGAACCTTTGAGCTGTAAAATTTCACCGACCTTTCCGCCAGATGGTGATATGAAAAGAAAGGGGGTGTTGTGTCAGAAATGTAGATCAATGTGAATACACTCCAGGATGTTGAATATGGATGAATACTTGCAGCTCCACTGAAATGGCCTGTCTTCTGCGCCTGTGTATGTGTGCGTGTGTGTATGTGTCATCTTGACCTTCAACCTCACATTCATTTACCCAGATGGGCTCGTCTTTGTTGTCTCCCTGGTCTCACTCCACCTTCCCCCTCCCCAGCAGCACCATGTTGTGATAGTCACACAAAAAACTTTTCTCCAGTGTTGTATAAGATCCCAAAGCACCACCTCTACCTGCTGTCCTGCCCAAATATTAAGGGCACTCTCCTGTCAGATTTTACTGTCTGCATATTATTTTTGAAACTCAATTCCTGGTACCCTCCCTCAGAAGTCTGATTTAGACCTTTTTTTTCATTCTATTCATTTATAATTGGTCAAATAACGTAAGAAAACATTTCTTTCACTGTAAAGATTTGCTGACTCTTTTTTCCATATTTGTTATCAAATTCAAAATAACCTTATTTAATAGACTCAATGAATGTAGCGCTGTCACACCTTGCAATTTCAAAGTGCTTTAAACGAGAAAGCCTCCAAGTGGATGAATTAAGGGTGCTCCTTTTTAACTGGTTTTAACTGGTAGTTGAAAAAAGATAAAATAATGAAGCACTTTGGTTTTGATTTGAGATATTACTAGATAAAGGCTTTCATTTTAGAAATCAAATGTTTCGCTATTTTATTCTGCTAGAGCTTCAACTGCTCATCTTTATCTCAACTTATTTAGCATTAACTGAACTACATACATGAATTTACTGTTTTTTATTTCATGTCTTTTAACAAACATTTGACTCAAAGTAATTCAACGTACATGAAGTTCCACACTCAGACTGACATAAGTGGTTTCCTTGCTGCAGAGCCTCCCTGGTGTCCAGCGAGGAGCTCCTGATCAGCTGTGGTTTCCTGCTCTGTCAAGGACAGGTTTCTCCCATGGACCTGGTTTCCATCCAGCTCTCCTCAAGCACGCGCCACTTCTCCTTCCTGTCTCTGGCGTGGGGTTTCGTAGCAGATGTGGACATCGAGAGCGAGAAGTATCGTCATGTGGGAGCCGCCCGGTTCACGGTGGGCACTCTGGTGCGGTTGGCTTCCCTCCGTGTCTACAAGGGCCGGCTTGCTTACCTGCCTGTCTGTGACAACGATCAAGTTCTGATCAACAACTCAACGGCACACTGTGAGAGCCACTCCCTGTCTCGACGCAGCCCGCCCAGAGAACCCCCCTGCCAGACAACACTAAAGAAGACCTTCCACAACTCCTGTCACTCCAACAACTCCCTTAAAGTCTGGAGGACAGAGAGCACGCCTTCCCGAAGCAGCAACAAAGCTCAGGGTGGCCTACCTGACTCTCTGCTGCCCCCCCTGG
Source organism: Fistularia tabacaria (assembly GCA_901007705.1). NCBI lineage: Eukaryota > Metazoa > Chordata > Actinopteri > Syngnathiformes > Fistulariidae > Fistularia > Fistularia tabacaria. The sequence continues at coordinate 169,725 of CAAKHD010013770.1, read as the reverse complement.
ATCAGCCACTGCCAAGCGGTTGGGTGGTGGTCCCAGAGGAAGACTTTGTCCTCATGTTGGCCATGTACCAGTCGCATCTGGCTGAGGACCTGCTGGCAGCACCCGAGGCCGCGCTGGACGACGGGGTCATTCATCTTTTCTACGTGAAGGCGGGAATATCTCGCACAGCACTCCTGAGGCTGTTCCTCGCCATGGAAAAAGGGGCACATCTGGCTACAAATTGTCAGCATTTGGTTTACTGTAAAGTGCGTGCACTCAGGCTGGAGCCGCATTCACCCAAGGGGATAATAACTGTAGATGGGGAGGTGGTAGAATATGGACCAGTGCAAGCAGAGGTGCACCGAGGCCTGGCCAGACTAATCACTGGATGAACATGCTGGCATGCAGGATACTAACCAGACACACACAAACACACACACACTCTACGGGAATGTCCAAGCCTTGGGAAAAAAAAATGAAGCATATTCACCTTCAGTAATAAATGCTTTACGACAAGAAAGAACTACACAGGCCTGAAGGGTAAAAATTACTCGAAGGCCATTTCAAAATCAAGGATCGTGTTCGAAGAAGGAAAATATCACGGCCACGAAACAGAAATAATCAAATATATTTTGTATATTTTATTAATTCGCTCACTGCAGTTAAATTCACAACTATACTTGTCATTTTATTCGAAGCATTTTCCATTTCATCACTAGTTACTGTGCATTTATGAAATCTGTCTGATTTAATGAGCAGGCTGCCTATCATCTGGAACCTGAATTTGCTTTTTTGACAATTCCAGGACACTGTTTTCTTCCTATATGCCGTCCGTTTGGGGTCATGAGTTGTGCTTTTTTTCCTGGGAAAAAAAATTCCACACGAGTCGACCCATTTTCTAAACTTTACCGAGTAGTCCGGTTTTGAGTGAAATACAAGTGGTTTCTGGCTCAGAATCATTTGGTACAAAATGCTGATCTCTCACAAAAGAACAAGGCCTTCAGTCCTGAAGCTGGTGTCTCTGGTTTACACCCAAACACAGAACAATTAATTACTTCATTCATCCTCTTTACTGCCTATCCTGCACTCAGGAGTTCTACCAACAAATAAAAACACCCATGAATAATTTAGAGTCACGACAAGTAATCTGTGGACCAATAATCCCATAAGAAACTTTCCAACTTTTCAATTCTCAGTACAATGAAAGACACTCAGATGCCATTTTAAAAATCCAAATCTCTATTTGTGATTTAACAGATCGCTCTGACTGCCAGCTTGTTGAGACCCAAATTTTGATGGCTTTTAAAAATCAGCAGAAAAACATGCTCTAGTAGATGTGATGGAACCACGTGACAGATAAAAAACATATCCGCATCTTCAGCCTCCAGGCCTCTAGTCTGATTTGTCTGAAGCGCAGCAGAGGATCAGATTTATGCTTTCTTGGTTTCTCTGCAGCAGATGTCCGACTGTGAGCGTGTGTGTGTGTGTGCGTACGATGCAGTGAGACAGAAACCATCGGGCTTCTTCAAAATACAGAGACTCTAGTGCTCATTTGAAGACAAACATCACAAACCAGACCTTTGTGTCAGTCAGTATGTTGCTCAATTCAGTCATGAAAAAGAATCATGCAGTGCTCGCTCATATAAAAAAATAAATCTCTAAGGCAGGTGCTGGATCAGAAAATAGATTAATGAGGAAAAGGTCAGCACGCTGCTGCTTCTTTCTTCTATTATTTAGATCTAGAACTGATCTTTTCATGTTGTTGCTCAGCCGGTTGTCTGTTGGTAACAGGAAGCCTGTGGACGCAGAAACACACATCAGTGTATCACCACTGTAATGCTGTATGTTACGATGTTATGCAAACCTCAAATTTTCTGCCTCAAGGCCTCATCAGCAGCATTTCCAGCCATTTGTGACTTTTAATTCATTTCATATTTTTATTATTTTTTACTGTGATTTGAAATAGGGGTTTTTCTATATACTATCTTTGTCATTTTGTAGGAGGAAAGCAAGGCTTTGAGCAAATACTGAACCTGAGGGCTTTGGATGAGCGCACTACGCAATTCTAACCTTGTGGTGAGATCTGTGTTTCTACTGGGACTATTTTTTTGTAGATGGTGTTTTCCAAGGAGAGGTCTCTTAAGACATTGCTTTTCTTTGCTTCTTTGGTCTGAAATCTGGCTGAGCTTCAGACGGGTTTACTGCTGTTGTGCAAGAAGCGCAGTGATCAATTTAGTGGATGCAAAAGCAGTGAGGAATTAGGATTAAAACAAACTGTAGAATTAAATGGCCTTACTTTTGGAAATAGACCCAACAGAGCATCCAGTATTTAACATGTAAAATTATCTTCCTTTTTAAGTCTGGTTCTGGTCAGGTAATTAGTGTCCTCGCTCCGGACATGCAGTGGTCAGTCCTAAAATATCATCACCTAGCTGTCCTTATCCTTAAGCATGACGTTCCACAAGGAAAGGACGAGCTGCAGTGAAAGGTGCTAAATTCCTTCATAGAAGAAAATATTCAGAGACAAAGAGACTTAGAGAAAATCCAAATGCAACTGTAATCAAAGGGAAATGAACGTTTTGGTGATGGATTTTTAAAGGCAAAGCGGGAGTGGGTAGAAGCTGGAAAGGGGAATCGTATTTGAGAGAATATCCTTCTTCATGCTTTCTATTGGGGATGGTGCCACAATATATGTGCACATAGACTACTTCCTGTTGTGTCACCTGACTGTTCTCCAAAATAATTATTTTATTACATCAAGATTGTGGAAAACCAAAAAAAACATTTCTTCATAGAGATTCTTTTATACATGTTTAATAACATTGCAATGTATTTTTTTTTTTTTGTTTGTTTTTTTAAGGCCTTTTTCTATGAGAATGCTCTTTTTGGCGGATTCCAGTGTTCCACTTCAATTGAGTCATGAAGGATTGGATGCTGCACAAATCCAGCTAAATGACATGCAAACACTACTTGAAGACACGTTTGTAGTTTCGGGGGTCAAATGGGTCCCGGTGAATGAGGAGGGTTTGACTGTTACAAGAATCCAACACAGTGCGTGGCCACACACACACACACACACACACACACACACACACACACACAAAAACTGTTAATAATCGGGTCATAGCAATTATCCAATCTGATGTGTTTTTACATGCACTTTAGTGTTGCGGTATAAGGAAAAACTACTTTTCAAGTCAAATATCACCACTTAAGTCTCTGATTTAAAAGCCTGGAGTTTCCTTTTTTCTTGTTCATACTAAAGCAAATCCTGGAAGCAAAAATTTGATAGTGCACAAGAAAGCAATTTGTCGAAATTAGTTTTAACCTGATACATGTTATCAGGCTCTTTTTCATGAAGACCTGAATACTTTTGATATTCAAAAACATCAGTTTAGAGGTGAAAATTGAGATACACACACACAGTAGTTTCCAAGGTTTTTTTGCCTAAAATAAGATTGAGGTTATTCAGATGTTCAAACATTTCGGAGAAAAAAGGAGCTTTTCGAAAAATAAAATTTCCCAGTAGGTTTGCAGTTTTGATACAAAATAGGAACTGATCAGAGGACTGAGTTTTTATGCTGCCAGTTTCTCGAAGAGTGATGTTTTACTGTTTGATGTGCCTTGACTGTTCTGCCTCCTGGTGGTGAATATGCTGGCGCAGCGACTGAACCCCCATCCTTAGCCCCCCCACCCCCAACTGTTGGTAGTGAAGTGTTGGAGGACAGAGAGCGTTTACAAAGTGTTGGTAGGTTGGGTTTACTCCCAGCATTTTGGTTAGAATGCATAACTTAGTGGCTTGTTTGTTCATGACAGGCATTTCTGTGTTGAAACTCTCCGGCCATCCCCTATTCCTTCACTTCCACTGTCAACTCCAGCAGGTCCAGGAATGACAGCAGTCAGTCCAATATCTAGTTGTGCGTTGTTGCAACCACAAATTCAAGTGTAGTAAAGTCAGACCAAGAAAGAATGAAATGCCCATCAGAAACCTGCAGGCAGACGAGAGGGAATCACTCCGTCAGTCAACTCCTCCGTCTCCACCTGCTGCCTCGGAGCTATTTTGTTGTTATTGTTTTGTTTGTCTGGCACAGTTAAGACAAAATGATTGATTCTTTATTATGAGAGAGATCTATTTTTCCATTAGACAAATGTCTGTAATTTATATTGCTAGTTTTTTTGATCGAAAAAATAAAATGACAGAAAACCCGGCTGGAATGTTTTTTTTCTTTTTTCTTTTTTCTTTTTAAATAAAAAAAATAAAAAAGGCAGTGTTACTATGATACTGCTTGCAAGATTTAATACATCACTATACAGCTGTCTCAGCACAACAAAAAAAAAAGCAATTAAAAAGAAAAGAATGAAACCATTATTACAACACACACTCAGCATTTTGTACATAACTATCTCCCCAGAGCATTCACTGTTTGAAGTCAGGTTTGTGTTAAATATATAATGTATATATTTGTATAGTTCAATATATTCAGGACATCTGTACAGAGGAATCAGGCTACAAATCATAACTTTATTAGGTCATTTTTTTTAAATATATCAATAACAGGCCACTGTGGAAATGTAGACATCATACAGTCAAGTCTTGTGTGTAGCCCATTCAAAAGGCTTAAAGCAACATCTTACATGCTTTGGCTGTAAAACAAATTCTTTGCAATAAGAATAATTATAATAATGGTTGGAATCTTAATAATATACACACATACACAGAAAATTGTACATAGCATCATGTGCTTGAAAGACCTTGTGTCAAGATCTGGTGAGATAGCTTCATATCTTATATTTCTGCAACTTTTAAACAAATAATAAGAGACAGTGTCAACTTTGTAATCCTCGGCGATGTGTTGTTTCTGTACCTTCTCCAAAAACTAAACAAAATGCCACAATCCTGTCAGGTCTCTGGGATGACAGGCCAAGGTAGGGTGTACTCCATCGAAACTGAGGCGGGACATTTCACAAACAGCACTGTGTGTGAGTGTGTGTGTGTGTGTGTGTGTGTGTGTGTGTGTGTGTGTGTGTGTGTGTGTCCGTGTGTGTGTGTGCGTGTGTGCGTGTGCGTGTGTGCGTGTGTGCGTGCACGTGCACAAAAATATAAATGTGCACAGTCGTAGAAATAACATTTGTTTCCCTTTTGAAATGTACATTCGGGTCATAAATGAGCTTGGAACATCACAAAGTGCATTTTTGCAGACTAAAATTGGAACGGGAACGGTCAAAACCATCAGTGAACTATCTGATACAAGAGATTAGTAACAGTTACAAACACTGCACATCCAGTACTGCAGATAGTTTTCGATCACCACGTGTGATTAGGGAGATCTCCTCAAGGGGTGAAATTTTATATTTTACTCTTAACAAGAGCAGTGATTTTCGGCTCCTACGATGTCAGTGCAATTCAAACACATAGATGAAGAAGTGCTGTCAGACAGGAAATGCTGATTGCTGCTTGATTCACATGCGTACATCAATGGAAACTAGACCACACGAATGGCTACTTTTCGAACTTTAGGAAGGTGATGCTTGTTGACATCACTCCAAAGCTTCACAGGACTGTTTGTACGAAGGCCTTGTGCTGTACATGCGGATGACTGCATGTTCACAAACTCCAATATGACTTTCCTTTGTCTTTGGAAGGGACCACCTCCTTTGCTCTGGTGGATAAGCTCCCTGCTGTTCCAACAGTGAATGGGTCTCTGGTGAAGCTCATTACATCTGTGGGCAGATCAAGGCCATCCAGACGACTAGCAAAGTTGTCTTTCCACCTCACAATGAAATCTATCATCGCATCGGTTATATGCGATGGCGATGAGATGCTTTTGCAGAGTGTGGGAAAATGCAGCAGTCTGCTCAAGTCACCCCTGAAAAGGTCAATTTGACTTGGAATGCGCGCATCTGTTCACCAAGACTGATGACTGTTTTTGGCTCTGCCTCGTAGTCCCATATTTTAGTCATTCAGGTATTTGACTTGCGGTATAAGACACATTGGTGGCTTGTTGAGGAAATTAATAAATTAATTCCAGCCATCGCTCTGTCCAGTGCTGTTTTAAGTTCCCTACCAAGTTTTGCACACAGTACTGTCCGATGGACAACATGGTATAATGATGTTATCGCAGAGGTAATTGCGCACATCCAGGCCATTATTTTTGAAAAATGGGGAATTCTTCGCAAAGAGTATCTCACCAATTGTTTGTCCTTCTAATGGCAGCAAGCCAAGAAGTTCCTCTGAAGCATTTGGTGTTAAAAGACAGACAAATAAACACGACTGTGTGGTCTCAGTTAAGTTTGTGGATTCATCCATTGCTAAGAAAACGACATCAGCTTTCTTTTGCTCAGTTAACAGTGTTTAAGATACTTCTGTAGCTGGAATTTCAATACCCCTGATGTTTGACATGTCTAACGGTGGTTCATTTTTAATAGCAGCTGTCACACTTATTTTCATTTTGTTGGCATTTATCACTTCATCGAAAATCGCCAGCATAAAATCTTTCATTGTTTCAAATTTCGTAAATGGCCTTAGCCAAAAGCTAATTTCGCGAACACAGTTGGAAGCAGCAGGGACTCTAGAGCTGTGTGTGCCTGCTCCTTCGTGATACAGCTCCGGCTGTAGGATGCAAATTCTTGAAATTTCCCCATTGTAAGATAATTAAACGCACATTCTGTTCTATTCTATTGAACACTACACTTTTACAAATTTAGCCTCAGGGCAGCACAGGCCAGTGTCTCCCGGAGCCACCCTCGAGGGGGGACTGTACAGTGTCTCCCTGAGAAGGTCCCAAGCCCAGATAAATGCACAGGGTTGCGTCAAAAAGGGCTTCTAGCATTACACTTATGCCAAAACCAAACATGCAAATCAAACCTAAAAATTTCATACCGGATCGGTTGAGGCCTGGGTTAACAACGACTGCCATGAGAGAACGGTAATTGGTGCAAACTTCAATGGACATGTTGGTGCAGGCAATAGAGGTGACGAAGAAGTGATGGACAGGTTTGGTATCCAGGATAGGAACGCAGACAAACGATGATAGACTTTGCAAAAAGGATGGGAATGGGTGTAGTGAATATTTTTTTCCAGAAAAGACATAGGGTAACTTATAAGAACAGAGGTGGGAGCATGCAGGTGGACTACATCTTGTATAGACGAGGTAATCTGAAAGAGATTAGTGACTGCAAAGTAATGGTAGGTGAGAGTGTAGCCAGACAGCATAGGGTGATGGTCTGTAGGATGACTCTGGTGACAAAGAAGATCAAGAGGACAAAGGCAGACCAGAGGACAAAGTGGTGGAAGCTGAAAGGGGAGGAGTGTTGTGTGGTATGGATAGAGGTAGCAAAGGCAAAACAAAGGGCGTATGATTTGTATGCTCAGTTGGACAATAAGGAGGGAGAGCATGATTTATACAGGTTGGTAAAACAGAGAGATGGAGATGGAAAGGATGTACAGCAGGTCTGGGTAATTAAGGATAGAGAGGGAAATGTATTGGCAGATGCGAGAAGAGTGATGGGAAGATGGAAAGAGTTCTTTGAAGAGGTGATTAATGAGAAAATGAAAGAGATGGAAGGGTGGAAGAGATTACTGTTGTTGATCAGAAAGTAGCAGAGATTCGTAAAAATCAAGTGAGGAAAGCACTGAAGATGATGAAGAGTGGAAAGGCAGCTGGTCCCAATGATATCCCTGTGGAGGGATGGAATTGTCTAGGAGAGGCAGCGGTAGAGTTTCTAGCAAGATTATTCAACAGGATCTTAAAGAGTAAGAAGATGCCCAAGGAGTGGAGAAGAAGTGTGATATTGCCCATTTTCAAGAATAAGGGGGATGTGCAGAATTGCGGTAACTATAGAAGGATAAAGTTGATGAGCCATACAATGAAGTGATGGGAAATAGTAGTGGAAACTAGACTGAGAGCAGAATTTCTCAGCATTTGTGAGCAGCAGTATGGCTTCATGCCTAGAAAGAGTACTATGGATGCAGAATTTGCTTTGAGAATGATAATAGAGATGTCCAAAGAAGGTCAGAGGGAGCTGCATTGCGCTTTTGTAGACCTCGAAAAAGCATAGAAGAGGGTGCTGAGAGAGGAACTGAAGCAATGTGTTAGCTTAGAAGCACTCTTATAGCATAGTAGTGAAGAAATATGATAACTTAGAAGTATTCTGATACCATAAAAATAATAAGTAATTTAGCATAATCTTTAGGGAAGAGATGCTGTGTCCTTGGGTTTTTCTGTTCCTGCAAGACCGATGGAGGAGGTGCATACGCAGAAGTATGGGCGCATAGCAGAAGAACGGGCGTGAGTGTAAATCCATGATCACCTTCGGCAGAAGGGAATAGATGGTACCCAGCAAGGCCTGTGAGCCTGAAAAAGAGGGAGAGTTTTACCCAAGGAGGAGAAGAACCAACCATCCCGCTTGATGTCAAGAGGGAGTGACTGAGTGGAAGATAACAACAGCCATGGCAATAATCATCAACACCAAATAAGGACGTGAAGGACAACTGCTGAGCACAACTTAACAACTGCAAGAGGTCTCAGGATCCGGTGTTTTGATTTGGAAGCGATTCTCCAAGTCTGAAAAAAACAGAAAAGGAAAACGCAGGGAGATAGACGGGAGGTGGCAGAAGGCAGTTTGTTCACAAGGCCGAAGGGGGTCTCCTGAAGGTCATCAGACAGAAGTGGTTGGAGACCAATTGACAGAACGAACATCTCACGCCATCCAGCTCAGAAGCAAGGGAGAGATGTGGCTCCATTGGAGTCAGTGTGCAGCAGCAGAGGAACCAGGAAGGTTCCTTGTGGAGATCCAGGAAGATCTCCAACAAGAAGCAGAGAGCCCTGACTCGGCGGAGTCAGAGAACACCTAGACCTCAACAGAAGGGGGAGAATAATCCCCTAGTCTGCAGTCAGCTCTCAGGGTATTCTACCTCCTAAGACCAAAGCAAGAAGCAAGAAGCAAGAAGCAAGAAGAAAGAAGAAAAGAAGACAATGGTCGACAGCATTGCAAAGGAGTGGAGAGGAGATGCAACGGAGAAGAGGAAGCTAAGCCTGTTTATGATGATTGCCTGTGCTATCTGTATGGTGAAGGGGAAAAGATTTCTGTTTGGACTATACGGGAGGATTAGAGTTCAATTGTATGTTGTTGTATTCTCTGTATTGTAGCTCTGTCAATCCGACTGATCACTGCCACAATAGAAAAAAGAGACATGGGGGATAAAAGCATTATGATGCCACTGTTGGCACCTAAAGGGATAGGTGAATTGGAATTAATTAATTTGGAAGCACCCATCAGGAAGTGGTCTCTTATGGAAGAGATCAAAAGGGGGAATTTTGAAAATGATCAGGAGTGACAGAGGCCAAAAATATGTCAATGCAAGAATCAGGAGTGACAGTACCCGCAACATACATCACTAAAATCATGTGTGCACATACAATCATAATGCCTTAAATGTCCAAAGACAAGAAGTAATTGATAATTATAAGAGTGTATGTGTAAAGAGAATAAGGGTAAGTTTGCAGAGTCAGCAGTTGCATAAAAAGACAAGGACGAACAGTCAGCTGGGGTGAAAAACAAGATTTGAGCGTTTAACAGAGTTAAGGGGGGAGAATACAAGCATGTAACTAGGTTAGAGATAGCGGAAACGCATGGTATAAAGAATAAATACTGGTGCATTTCCCGGGGTGATGAGGCCCACACCGGCAGCGCCAGCGAGCCGGTGGAGGGTCTCCAGATGCACATCTGCACCAAATAAAGAGTTTTAACAGTCTCAGGGTGGATCTCCTCTTCAATCAACGGACCTGGGGAAGTCAGCGAACTTCAACAGATCTCTATTAATGTATGAGGAAGTCTGGAGTGGCAGAGAAGTATGTTAGACTGGTGCAGGACATGTATGCTGGCTATGAGACATTGGTGAGGTGTGCTGTAGGTGTAACAGAAGTTGAAGGTGGAGGTGGGACTTCCTCAGGGATCAGCTCTGAGCCTCTTCTTGTTTGCATTGGTAATGGACAGGCTGACAGATGAGGTTACACAGGAAACTCCATGAACCATGATGTTTGCAGATGACATTACGATCTGTCTTGAGAGCAGGGAACAGGTGGAGGAAAATCTTGAGAGGTGGATGTATGCTCTGGAAAGGAGAGGAATGAAGTTTAGGCGCAGCAAGACAGAATATATGTGTGTGTGAACCCGGGTGGAATGGTGAGGCTGCAGTGGATGGAGATCAAGAAGTTGGAGGATTTCAAATACTTTAGATCAACAGTCCAGAGCAATGGAGAGTGTGGAAAAGAGGTAAAGAAACATGTTCAAGCAGGTTGGAATGTGTGGAGAAAAGTGTCAGGGATACTATGCGATTGAAGAATATCAGCCAGAATGAAAGGAAAGGTATTCAAGACAGTGGTGAGGCCAGCAATGCTGTATAGTTTGGAGACAGAGACAATGAGGAAAAGACAGGAGACAGAGCCTGGAGGTCGCAGAGATGAAGATGTTGAGGTTCTCTTTGGGAGTGACGAGGATGGATAGGATAAGGAATGAGTCCATCAGAGGGACAGCACATGTTTTGGATAGCTCAGAGAAGCCAGACTGAGATGGTTCAGTCAAGTACAGAGGAGGGATGGTGAATATATTGGTAGACGGATGCTGGAATTGGAGCTGCCAGGCAGGAGGTCTATAGGAAGACCAAAAAGAAGATTTGTGGACGTAGTGTGAGAGGATATGAAGTTAGTTGGTGTGTGAGAGGAGGATAAAGAGAATAGGGTTAGATGGAGAAGGTTGATTCGCTGTGGCAACCCCTGAGGGGAAAGGCCGAAAGGAAAAGAAGAAGAAGAGGAAACGCAACACTTTACCGAGCTCCCAGGGAAATTTATCAGGAAGGTCAGGTGTTTCTCAGAGATTACAATGTCCACAGGAACCACACTGAGTACCTCAATGCACTAATGGCAAATTAGACATTGGTTTTGCATTGAAATGGAGGTTTAGATTGAACAAGTGATTGTCAGTTAGGGCAGGGTTTAACTGACATTTTTTCATTTTCAATTTTACATTTCAGAGAGGAAAAGGACATGTTTTAGGCTTTGTATCGTGTCACTACTAATTGGTGGTTGACTGTTAATAGGCTAGATGTGTTTAAAGGTGTGTAATAATAATATAGGACCTACATCATTACAGTCTGTAACTGTTGTAAACCTAGATCAAAATTTCTACATTGTAGAAATTTCTTACAAGCTGCCTAACATGTTGCCCAATGCTTATTTGACTGGACAGCAGGCTGGGCCACTTGGAGCTTCATTTTGGGCCGCATGTGACCCGCAGGCTGCCAATTGAATGGCCCTGTTTTTGTGGAACCTTGCCTCAGGCTCTCATATTAACTTGGAAACAATAAGTAATCATCATATTTAATTACAATATCAATTTTGCAGTAGTATGTAAGCATATACATTAGGTGAATACACATTTTTAAAATTATTTCTGCCTTAATTATTCATAATTTCGCATTAGTCTTTCACAGCACTGGAATCAAGCATGATGAAGGTATTTTCTTCTCCCCTCTTCCTCTGATCTCACCCAAATCTCGCCTCATCTAGAAGACCGGCCCTACGATTAGAAACAAGAGTGCAGCCTTAGATGAGGTTTGTCTGATTTTAAATTCCATCTAAGTGACGCGGCATGAAGCGTCGTCTTCTGCTTCATCTTCTTTGACAAGAATCTACGTCATTTTGTCTTCTCTCAAAGTCCTTTGGCGAGACAAAATGCTCCTCAGTCATAAGAGGCCTCTGATGTTGGATTCCCTCTGCTGTTCTGTGTGTGTTTGTGTGAGTGTTTGTGTTAGTGTGTGTGTGTGTGTGTGTGTGTGTGTGTGTGTGCGCGGGTGTGTGTGTGGATAGAGGCAACATTCCCTCATCTGTCTTTGTAAGTTTGTCTGAAAAAAGTCTTTCCTTCTCATGCCAGGTTCTCTTTTTTGTTTTCTTTCCTGAAATGCCCCTTATATTTTAATAAAGTCTGTAAAAGCTTAAATCTAAATTATCAACATATTTTTTGTCACTATCTTGTAATTTTTTCCACCTTGATTGCTGGGTCACATTGGGTCATGGGGGTCCTGAAGCCCAAGGCTGCCATTGGTTGAGAGGCAGTGTTTACCCTGGACTGTTCACCATACAATCGCAGGGCCACAAGACATAAAGACATTCAACCATTCACTCCCTCATTCTCACGTCTGGGCAAGTTAGAGTCTTCACTGATCCTGCTGCTGTTTTTGGACAGCGTGAGGAAACCAGAAAACCTGAAGAAAACCCACGCAGACACAGGGAGACCATGTAAACTCCACATGCACGTTGAAATGTTTACAACTTGGAGCTTTGAGAACTTGGATAGAAGCAGCAGGTCCTGCTGCAGCAAACCAGATCAAGCCATCAAAGGTTTAAAAAGATGAAGGCAGGAAACCGAATCTTCTGAGAAAAACTAGAAGAATCGGATTTCCTAAATTCGTGCAAAAGCAGCACAATCGAAGTATGTAAGATCTGCTTCAGATCCTGAATAACCTTGATACGGCCAATCTGGGACACATTACATTAATAACCCTGTCAGAGATGGAAGATGCGCTACCCCCAAACCCCTTCTCCCCCACCATCCCCTGGATAATTTCATTTTCAGGAAGAGTAAATGAAATGGGTCCCAATTTCAAACTCATTACAAACTGTGCCCCAAACAGGGGTGAACAAAAGGAGAAAACAGAGTGAGGAAAGAGATGTGACAGATGAGAGACAAACCTACAGACCGTCAGCAAGGACACAAAGCGCTGGGAGAGGCTTCGGGGTCGCAACGACATCGGAAATTTAGCTGCTGCTGGACGAGAAAAAATCTGGATATCAACTATGAGATTCCTGGCAAACTTTAGGCTGATTTTAATAAAAAACGGTGATGAGACTAAGATCTGTTTTTTTGTAGTTTGTACCGTTTCTTGCTGTTATTCTTAGTCAACCGGTTACTGAAAGTCATCCCTGCAGTTTTCATTAAGGTGCATGTTTTGACACATGTATGTTTGGGCTTTAGTCTGACTCAAAAACTTTCAATTACTCCCAATGAGAATCCAAAATTGTCCAATATTTTTTTTTCAGCGAGCTGGATGCACACTTGCATCTGGTGACAGTGAACCACAAAAAGAAAATACCTGAGGAAATAAAAAACTTAAATAAATTATATAAATTCTTCTAGCAAGGGGGAACGAGTACCCCAAGGCCCAGTGACTGATTGACAGCTGACCCATTCAGTCAGAACCTTGTCTGTGACCAAGACAATGAACCTGGAAAACAGAAAACGACTATTGAGAATGAATGAATGAATGACCCTAAAATGGTTTGTGATAATTTAGTCATAAAAAAACAAAAAGCAAGAAGAAAAGCTAGGAATAATATGAATAGTCTTCAATTGTTGCTAAGCAACACAGTGAAGGTATATTATTTTAGTTATACTATATTTTAGTCTAAATATTTGATGTCTCTGTTGTGTTCAGACATCCCGATATACCCTGATTCCATCTGAATATAAAAGAAAGTTTTATATTCAGTTTTATATATTTATGCATACATAAAAAAAAGACAAGTAAATTCAGTTATTTAATCAACTAGTTGCTACTGATTTTAATTGCAAACCAAAAAAATAAAACATGTAAAGGTATAATGATTGTAGGAACAGTTTTGAAGTAGCGAGCCCTAGTCATGCATTAACAAAAATAAATACAAAAACTTTGTATGTTGTTTTCCTTCCTCTGTCACGCGACACCAAAGCTCTGGTGAACATACATGAAACAAAATATAAAACTCGGGTATTCGCTGGCTTTTTTTTTCCTAACCCTCCCCCAACCAATCAATCAATGATGAACACAGAAACCAATGGCCTCATCCTTTATTTAGCTGGTTGATTCCTTAGGAGCACATAAATATTCATGAGCTGTGATTAGCATCGGAACCAAGGACAAGGCCTGTATCCTCGGCATTATTACGATCAATCAGGAGCACTAAGGCGCTCCTTGGAGGGAAGCTGTCTGTCAGATCCACTTTGGGATCAGCTGATGCTCACGTAAAGAAAAGGTACGCCGAGAGCACACACATTGTATGAACAAGATAAAAAAAAGATGATTTTTTAAACCTATAGTTCATAAATTACTGATATTATCAGGTACCCAGGTGCAATAGCCCTCTCAATTGAAAACTGTCAACTGACATCCCATGGTATTTCGAGTAACCATGGCAACAAAACTCCTCCAAAATCACACGAAAAAATGTCATTGATGTGAGAGAAGAATTGATCAGAATGACTCCTCCCAAATCTCGTTAAACAAGAACCAGAAATGTGAATGTAATATTATCATGTTTTGATTAACCATGGTAACAAAAATCATTCATTCATCGTCTATACTGTTTATTCTGCACACACGGTTGCAATGAAGCTGGAGTGAGTCCCAGATGACACTAGATAACAGACCGGGTTTAACCTGCACCATTCAGCAGTTGATTAGAGGACCACATAAAGAGACATCCAACCATTCACTCTCTCTTTTACACCTACAGACAATTTAGAGTCTTCAGTGTACCTGCTGATTGTTTTTGGACTGTAGGAGAAGGATGTAGGACTCAGGCAAGAAGGAACACACAGAACCGCCGAAAAAAAACAAAAAAAACAGTTGGAACTGAACAAGGTACCACCCTAGCACTCAGATCTGATTAATACAGATACTGATTTGAAGAGTGGGTTTCGATTCAACCCATAATGACAACACTGGTGCTTTAAATCTTGACAACATAATGGGTGCCATTGTTTGAAAATTTGAACACAAAGCGTCATCTTTAATACATAGCATTAGATTGCAAAGCGAAAATAGCCAATTATCAGGACAAAGGCATGGAGCTCCCCTTATATTCATCCTTTAGGCTGAGAAAACTGGAAATAATCCAGATTTTTCAAAGACAAGGAATCCGATCAGGCACTTCTTGAAGCTCTAGTTATTCCTTTGAAACAGATACTAACAAAGAAAGAGAGCGAACAGTATCTCATTCAACATTTTGGTCCCTTTATTTTACTTGAAACCACATTTCAAACAGCTAAACAACTGATGCTCAATGGCGTCATCCGATCTAAACAACACACGGACAAATCATTTTCAAATAAGATGTACAAAAGTACAGATGAGAAAAAATAAATAGATAAATAAAAGCAAAAAAATAAAGCAAATGAAATACACTCAAATGATAAATAAGCCTCGGCAAAATTACGGGTAAACATTTCTATAATCATAATGTAATAAGACTTGCTGTCATCAACTTTTTAGGTCCATAAATGAGCCTGAATGCACTCTGGCAAGAAAAAATAGACGGCTCAACATTTGGCTACAATGACAGATGTTCAGACAATTGCCCCAGTGTGAACCTGGCGACCATGGTCACCCCTCCAGATGAGCAAACCTGTTGGCATGAATTGACAGACTGACCTAAATAATGGTATTATCCTGGCTTATGAAATGATTATCTTTATCATTTTCCATCCACAGGGGACCTGCATTTGAAAATCAGCCCTTGATCGGAAAGCTTGCTCTTCTGTCGGCAATGTTCATCCCCACCCTCCACCCCCTGCCTCCCACTTCCACCCTGAATGATCACATCCCCGTAGAACCTACAGAGTTCCCAGGCTCTCAATATTTACGATAAGGTTAAGGTTAGAGGGGTTTGATTTTTAATATCGAAATCTGGATGAAATCCTGTTTTTTTATAAAGGAAACTAAGCTACTACTTTCCAATTGAGAACATGTAGCAGTTGCTAATGCTGATGCAGCTCTGAAGAGTTCAATATTCTTACACCTTATTTGACGATACATGTCTCATGGTTAGGTACAAAAGTGACATTTTAATTATATATATATATATATATATATATATATATATATATATATATATACTTTTTATAAATGTCAAAAATAGATAAATCAATTAAAATGAAAATATCAGACTGAGATGGTTTGGTCATGTACAGAGGAGGGATGGTGAATATATTGGTAGATGGATGCTGGAATTGGAGCTGTCGGGCAGGAGGTCTAGAGGAAGACCGAAGAGAGGATTTATGGACGTAGTCAGAGAGGATATGAAGTTAGTTGGTGTGAGAGAAGAGGATACAAAGAATAGGGTTAGATGGAGAAGGTTGATTCGCTGTGGCGACCCCTAAGGGGAAGAGCTGAAAGGAAAAGAGGAAAGAAGAATAATAAAAAAAAAAATATATATATATATATATATATATATATATATATATATATATATATATATATATATATATGTATATATGTTATTGAATGAAGTTTTGGCTCAGCTGTTTTTTTGGGGATTAACTCCTAATGTATAGTCCTGCTTCTTAGCTTGAAGAGCATGTAACATTTGTTACAATTTTTTAAATCCTGCAGTGTCACCTCTGCCTGAAGATAGTTCCTGTTCCTGTGAATTTTTTTTTTTTCTAAAGGGATGTTGAACACCAAAACTATCAGAGCTGATTTAAAAATGAGGTTAAATACTGAGATGCAGACAATCTGTCTCACAATCCTTTGACTTGCATGAGAAAATGAAGGCAGGAGTCCATTTAGAGATAACAGAATAACCCGCCCCCCCCAAAAAAATAGTTAGTAAAAATGGAAAAATAACTACAAGAATAAATTAAAATAAATGAAAAAATGTATCTACATTTTTATGACTCATGAATTACTTAATAAACAGAAAGAATAATATGTCATGTTCAGTTCTCAAAAAAAAAAGGGTAGACAAGGATGAATCAAAGGCAGGTGGAATGATCCCACATCAAAGTGCCACTTTTTGGATGGATCCACAGAAAGACAGCAATGTTTTGAGACTGATCTTTGTGTAAAAGAGTAACCAGACACATTTCTGAAACCACATGCCAGGCCAGTAGTTGGCAGTGTGATTTCATGATGAGCTAAAACTCTCGCATGCGTAGAGACGTCTCCTGTTTTCGTGCCATTGTTGGTATGGTGTACCCACCCACGGATGGTAATTTACTGCAACCACCAGGTGTATGCCTGCTTTTGTGTTGTGTTTTCCCCATCTACATGGAGACAGAGACAGATGTGCTCTCAGATCTCACCACTCTGGAGTACATTTCAATATTGTTCCATTTTCAGCCATTGC
The DNA here is from genome assembly GCA_901007705.1 of Fistularia tabacaria. Lineage (NCBI taxonomy): Eukaryota > Metazoa > Chordata > Actinopteri > Syngnathiformes > Fistulariidae > Fistularia > Fistularia tabacaria. The sequence goes on along the minus strand of CAAKHD010013770.1, from coordinate 152,584 downwards.
ACTGCCATTCTTATGTCGACGCAGCGACAACTTCAAGAAAGTTTTGTTTTTTTTGATTTAACTGCCCTAGGGAAATGTTTCCTCAGACAGATTGAAAATATTCTAAGCTGATCCGTGTTTTTACAGTATAATAGATGAATAAATAGGTTATTGGAGGGAGATGAGGGAAGCGTCCTTGATTCTAAGAGCCGTTAACATCCTAAAAGCAAAGTAAGTGACTTGTCAGGTCCATTGCTACGCTTCTCTGTAAACACAGGTTTTACTCTTCGCCAACGTTTTCATTCTATTATCTGCTTATCCGTTCTTCACGTTATTCTCAGGGTGTGACGAGCTGTTGACAAATCTTCTCTGGCTGAACAATGGAGATTTAATTTGTTCTATTTTGGCCATGCAATGCACTCACCATTATTAAAATGGATTTGGGGTTCTTTCTCTCCTGCATTATGATTTTTTTCCTAAAATCTTGGGCTGCTCACCAAACCGGGGGGGTCCAAACTAATTATTTTTTCTGTTAGAATGTACAAAAGCCAAAGTTCACTTTTTAAATGATTCAATATCGACTGATAGCTACCTGAGCGTCCCCCCCCAAAAAAAGTAAAAATAAATAAATATGAAAATAAGATGAAATGTGTTTTTTAGATACCCGTTACATATTATGTAACTGGAGCACCACAAGCTCAGTCCAAACAGTGTCAAATTTAACAAAAAATCAAATAACGGAGACAGAAATGAAATTAAAAAATAACAAAATATAATAAATTCTTTGTCATAACATAACACAAGTGGCTGAAAATACTTTTTGATACTCTGATAGTTTTTGGAAATGATAAACTGTTATCAGGGACACGTCTGGGATGTGTCTGATTTGTTTGAGTGTGGCTGTCTAATCTTATTTACAGCAAAAATGGATGCACACTGTGTGATCAGGCCCAGCTTCCTGTTGTGTTTCTTTGACTCCATTAATCTAGTTTTTAGGTGTGAATCCCTTCGTTATTTCCAATCTAAAACAGTTCTTTTAATTTGAAAAAAAGCATGCTGATGGAGATGATGGAGAGGCACTGACACTGAAAGAGCACACATCTGTCATTTATTTAGATTGACTTTGCATTGACTCAGCCAATGAGGGGTTATCATGGATCCAAAGGATGGAGTCAAGGCATCACCCAGGAAATGAAACATACCAGAAATCATCTAGTTGTTCATCCAGCCTTCAGAGGGAGACAACATTCAAGGCGTAGAATATATTTAAAAAGGAAATACTGTACAATAATCACATCACAGCTCAGCAGAGAGGACGGAGGGGGGACTTTGCGTTTCCTTTTTTTTATAACATGTTGTTTTCTGTTTTATTTTTTTCTCAACAAATATTTGTTTTGTTTTTGTTTTCTGTTTTTTTCTCTTCTTTTTCTAAGCATGAAAAGGTTTGAGTCTGACAAATGCCAACATCCACAGGAAAACCACCAGGTCATGTGTCTGCTGCTCCTTTTTTTTTTTCCTTCAGTCATCTGTACAGGGTTTGTGTGTTGTCACAGGCACACATATAAGATAAATGCCCTGCAAGCATGCCCTCTCTCCCCCCTACAACCACATGCACACACGCACGCACATACACACCCACACACACACGCACACAGGCACACTTCATCACAGGTTGGGTCGACACAAAGTGCCGGTGCGCCCCTGTGTTGTGTTGAGGGTGACAGGCAAGCAGTGCTGTTTGCCAATCAGAAAAAAACAGTTTTTGGACCAGGGATGGATCAGAAAGAGCTGAGGGCCTCCAGGGCCACCTCGTAACAGAACTTGTACTGTTCCTGCAGAGGAAAAACAAACACAGAAGGAGCTAATATTACCACAATATTATCACACTCCCCATCAAATCTGAATATTTAAACTTAAAATATATATATTCAGGGGCTAAGAAAAACACAGAAGATTTCAGAAACCATTGTGATTTCAGTAGAAATAGCAGGAATTTAAGAAAAATGGTTGAATTTCTTGACAAAACTGGATCAGTCTCCTGTCAGTTGCAACGGAGTAGCGAGACATCGAACCATTTACTCTGCCATTCACACAAAGGTATAACATAGAATCTTCATTTAACCTACAACTGTGTTTTGACTTGGAGGAAGGCAGAGTATCTAGAGAGAACCCAGGCAGGAATATGGAGATTCCATGCAAAAATAACCAAATTTGACTAGACTGTTACTGTTGTAAGGTTACTTCAATGAAAATCACAAATGATATTCAGATTTTTAATGATATTCAGATTTTTCTTTTTTTTTTACAGCTTGAGATTAGCGTTATTAAAAAAATCAATATCAATGTCACATTGAATTCCATTGAATTTGTTTGTTGATGTTATTATTCAACAAAGGCCTGAATGTAGCCAAGTTTAAGTAACAAATCCAATGATGATAGTATTGCTTGCATCTTAATCATCACACAAATGCATTGCATGTAGTCTTTTCTTTTTTTTCTTGCACCAACCAAACACCCTACCAATGTCACCAATGTCTGATGGGTAGAGGTGCAACAATTACTCCTAAAGAATGGCAAAGCTACAGTGGAAACCTTAAAACCAGCACTGCATAGCAACTACATATTGTCAAAAGACTTAACTGAAAACGTGGTTAGTACAATTTCTAGGGGAATCTTTACTTTAATTTAACGCATTTGAATTTTAGACTAAAATTCAATTTAATGCGACAACTCTTGGAGAGTCAAGAAAAAATAGCAGACTGAATTTTATTTTTTTAAGAAGTTTATACAGAAAAGGTGTCAGCAAAGAACAAATATTCAGAGATGTGTGACAACCCAGAACAGTAGTTTTGTAAAGTCAATAGAAGCAAGAAGTGTGCATCTTATTGGAGAAAATGCCTTTTATTACTGCACAATAACGTATCTATATCTCCCTCTACGGTTTTGGCCTGTGATCACAACTGCCTGTCAGTCAGCGGGATCCTCACCATCGTCTCCACCATGTTGGTCTTGTTGTTCCTCAGTGTTTTGACGGTATGGAAAACATCTACAATATTCTGCTGCTGAATCATCTCATTGATGCTGCAGATGGCACAGAATGTTCCAGAACGCCCGCCACCGGATCTGCAGAGGAGAGAAGGAGGAGAGGGAGCTCCACTGTTATCTTTATTTCAGAAAAAAACAATGTCGTTGACATGGAGGTTGAAAAATGAAAACCATTTTTTATAGGAGCTTCTTTGATGCCCTGTTCCTTCTCCAGATCTATGGAAATGCAGAAGCCTGCTTTCACTCCTTTCATAACATCAGGATGCCTGCTTTAAAATAGAATTAGGAAAAAAAAAAGGCAGAGAGACTATGATTATATATATACCCTATATGCCATTGACGAGAATGCTTCATTCAAACATTTCTCTTTCTCTGCCCAGTCTTGTGTATTTGAAGCTGCAGAGGTCGACAGCACTGGCCTTTCAGAAAACACTCTTGAACCCAATGTGCCCCGAGGTGAGAGAACATTAAGCGGAATTAATAAAACCTCATCACCACTTCGTGGTGGGCATGTATTCCTTGGTTTGCTGCCAGAACTCCCTCGGTCTATGTCTTAAAGACAAAATCAGTTCGACTGGGAATGATGTAAAGTGGTTCTGAAGGTAGTTCTATGGTGTATCCATGCGCATATCACATTTAATTTTTTGACATGCAAAACACGCCTTAAGACCATGTAAAAAAGCAGCCTTGCAACAACTTTTTATGTTTTTTTTAACATGTGGACAAGCATATTTACACCTGTATTATCAAAACATTTAATACACATTTGTAGCATCTATGGATGTATTTGCATCATATTTGAAAATGCATAAGGTGCAAAGACATTATATGGTCACTTGTAGACACTTGGAAGATACGAAGAATATTTGTTCTTTTGGAAAGTCAAAAAACCTGCAAGGAGGAGTGATATTTGCATTTTTTTTTCTGATTACGTTGAAATCCCAATGGGGTTAATCAAACAGATGATCAAGATCACTGGGAATGTAGTTCTCTGAGTGTGGTGGCAGGAAAGTGGAAGTGCTCCATGTGGTTAACAGTGCACTCAGGCTCTGAAGAGGCAGATTCGGAATATTAGCTGTATTGTGTGAGGGTGAAATGGAACAAAGAATGACAGAATGTCATCATGCCTCATTGAGCTGTCAGCGTATTCAGAGAAGGAATACGTGTTCCATAAATGGCTTTTAGACATTTGAATAAAATGCCTTTAATATTTGTATTTTCTAGTTTAATTGTATCTTCTTTTGCTTGGTTATACTTTTGGGAAGGCTCATTGCAAAGAACAGATCTCTTTACAGTTTATTTTGCTATTATCTTTATTTTCTGTCTCCATTCTGAACACCCTATTCGTTCTGAATAAGCTCTGATGTTGAGCAACTGGGATTAAGCAGATGATCTTTTCAGGCCACTTATCTTTGTGAGAGTCATTAGTTAATAAAGACTCAAAATGGCAAATAATGGAAGTAAACATAATTGAAAAGGGTAGCGGCAGACTTTGCATTGTGTATTTTTTGTGTGTTTGTGTGCCAATTAGCAGTCTGACCACTGGACGTCATAGACTTCTAGACTCTCCAGGCTCTCTTGTCTGCAGCTGAATTTCCCTTGTATTCTGTCCCAAAAAAAAACCCATCACTTAATCCCAGACTATCTACCATCTCAGCAGTACCAGGAATCACACTTCTGCTTCACAACTTGGACAGAGGCAACTTCAAGCTAATTCTGCCAGTGTACAGAAAGTAACTTTTCAAATAACTCAAGTACACATCTTTGACCTATGGTTAAGTAGCATTAAATGTGTTTTAACTCTGACTAAAAGCTTGTTTTTATGGTAAGGTTTCCGCCTAACACCTGATTAAATGCCAGCTATGATATGCAAACAGCACGCTAAAAGCTAAGAGTTGTATTTCTAACAGTAGTGAAACCCTGTGTGTAAAGATCCTTCTCATCGAAAAAAAACATGCTCAAGGTCAAATTGTCTTGACCTGACAATGTCATTATTGGCATGTTAACCTTGACACCAAATGAAAGAAACAATGTTTTGGGGTATTTGTTTGTTACTGGTATGCACCTAAACCAGTGGTACTGGTAGTTTTGTCCAATTCAGTTATGATTCTTCACGTCATGCTGAAGCTTGGGTCTCTAATATGTTAGCAATGACTAACAGGGCTGCATATCATGTTTTCCAACATCTATGGCTAACAAAAAATCCTTGCTATTCAGTAATAGTTTCAGCTTGCAGAGTCACATGTAAAGATGACAGCTGCCACAGTGACCGATTCAATACACATATGGTCTAGGAATTGTGAAAGGGAGCTTTCTAGAAGCACAAATGTTCATGTTCATGCAGCCATGGTTACTTTTTAACAACAGAAAGGATGTAATCCATCTCTTTATCGAAGTGAAGGTACCAAATCTAGGTATAAGGGGGCGCCATTGCGCAGGGAGCAAGAGCGATTCCTGGTTTGAATCCTAGTTCCTCCTAGCCTGTGGTAGTGTTGATGAGCAAAACACTAAACCCCTAACTGCTACCTTGGAGAAATTACTTTCCACCAATTTTACATAGATTATGTTTGCTATATATCTAATCTTGTCATTATCAAGTCTGCTTTCAAATATTTATTTGCATAATCAAATATCTGCAGTCACACCATCCTGAGTTGGAAGGACCAGTATACTCCAGTATCTGCCACAATTTTTCCAAATCTTACAGTTGGAAAGTTAGACAGCTGGAATAAAGGAAAAATTGAAATATTTTCAAAAGTTTAATTTCTGAATAAATGGGATTTCAGGCATTGGCAGGAATATAACACTGCAGCAAAATATATGAAAGTTCAGCTCATGTTCATTTTCTAGCAAGTCGTTATTTGTTTTTATATGTTTTATTTTGAAAACATCATTTCTAGGTAAGGCAAAACGCGGAAAATCAATTTTACATCTGCGCTCTCAGCTATATCTCGGCCCTATGATGAACCTAATTACTGAAGAAAAACCAGCCCAGACAAGAAAATCAATGCAAGTCGAGACTTGACCAGCAGCGAGAGCCGAGCAATGGAATAACTTTCATGTGTCTAACTGAAATGCACAAGATGAATTGGGCTCCTTATTAATCTCGGTGTCAAACTTTCAAACAGCTAAGTCTTTAAATAGGCAACGAAATAAAACAGTGAAAAAATAATTATAATAGAAAACGGTAAAAACAATTTAGGGGTAGGGCTAGGGTTGGGTTAGAGTTCGGGATATGGTTGTGGTTAGGGATTTGGTTAGGGTTAGGGGTCAGGGGTCAGGGGTCAGGGGTGAGGGGTGAGGGGTGAGGGGGTAGGGGGTAGGGGGTAGAGGGTTGGGGGTAGGGGGTAGGGGGTAGGAGTTAGGTTTAGGCATAGGACTAGGGTTAGGGTTAGGGTTAGGGTTAGGGTTAAGGGTAGGGGTATGTTAGGGATGGGGTATAGGGTTAGGTTTAGGGTTAGAGTTAAGGCTAGTGATAGGGTTTGGGTTGGGGTTAGAGTTAGCGTTGTTTAGGGTCAGGCATAGGTAAGGAAGATGGTTCAGGGATAGGTTAGGGATAGGGACAGGGGTTATGGTAAGGGGTTAGGCATAGGTTAGAGTATAGAGGTAGTGTATAGGGTACATGGGGTTAGGGATACGGTTAAGTTTATGCGAGGATTTAGTGTTTGGGGTTCGGGGGTTCGGGTTTGGGGTTTAGGGTTAGGGTTAATGATAGGGTTAGGTTAGGGTTTGGGGTGATGGGCTAGAATTAGGGTCGAGTTACCTTTAGGGTTATGTTGGGGGCTTATTGCCCCAACTTAACCCTCGTATTGGGGTAACCTTTCAGGGTTTATGTTTAAAGGTTAGGGTTAGGGTTGGGGTGAGGTTAGGGATAGGGTTTGGGGTACGGTTGAATTTACGCTGAGGGTTTAGGGTTAGGAATTAGGGCAGAGATTTGCAACCTGCGGCTCCAGAGTCACGTGCAAATCTTTGATCCCTCTGATGCCCCGTGGCTTTTGAAATTAATCAATGAGTATTAAACTAAAATGTATTTTATATATTTTTTTTCATTTTTATATTGTAATTTTAGATTTGAAGATTATTGTGATCTTGTAACATCCCAAAAAGTGTGTTGAAATATACTTGTTGCATTAACTTAATTAAAAGCAAACATCGGGATCGGCACCTCACAGATGACAGCTTACAATCCTGTGTGAAGACCAAGGTGATGGCATACAGCCCCGATATGCAAATGCTCTGCGCGGAGGTTCAGGAGCAGAAATTCGTTCAGCAAAGTATGATGAATATTTTAATTGCCTATTATTTTGCTTATATTCATATTTTTTCATTGTTCAGTGAAATAGACCTTTAATTCTACAGATTGACAGCTGACTGCCCGTGCCAGTAAAAGGATGACAGGACACAGGTTTTTGGTTTGCTGCCGGTGGATAATCTAAATTCAGCTTTTTTTTTGGGGGGGGGGGTCCTAAATGCAAGGACTCCAATAGAACCAACATCAACCCAACATCTTTTTCTGGGTTAGCGTTAGGCTTAGGTTTATGTTTGGGTTGTGTTAGGGTTAGGTTTGGGTTAGGGTTAGGGTTTGTGTTAGGGTTCAGGGTACCGGTCAGGGATATGGTTAAGGTTATGCTGAAGATTTAGATTTTAGATTTTACTTAAGAAATGGTGGATATGGTTAGGGTTAGGGGTTAAGGTTAGGGTACGATTTAGGGTTAGGGTGAGGTTGAGGTTAAGTTAAGGTTTAGGGTTAGGGTGATGGATACAGTTAAAGTTACGCTGAGGGTTTAGTGTTAGGGTTAGGGTTAGGGTTAGGGTTCGGGGTTCAGGGTTTAGGGTTTAGGGTTTAGGGTTTAGGGTTTAGGGTTTAGGGTTTAGGGTTAGGGTTCGGGTTCGGGGTTTAGGGTTAGGGGGAGGTTAGGGATAGGGTTTGGGGTACAGTTAAGGTTACGCAGAGGGTTTAGTGTTTGAGCTTAGGTTTAGGGTTCATTTAGGGTTTGGGTTTGAGGTTTAGGTTGAGGGTTAAGGATAGAGTTAGGGTTAGGGTTAGCGTTAGGGTTTAGGGTTGGGGTTAGGGTTAGGGTTAGGGTTAGGGTTAGGGTTAAGGTTAGTGTGGAGTTATGTTCGGGTAAGAGTTAGGGATGCAGTTATGGTCATGTTGTGGGTTTAGTGTAAAGGGTTAGGGCTCTGGGGTTGGTAAGGGATAGGGTTTGGGTTAAAGGGTTAGGGTCAGGGTTAAGATAAGGGTTAGTGTTCGTGTTAGTCTTAGGGTAAAGGTGAGGTTAGGTATAAAGTTTCAGGTTCAGAATTTTGGTTAAGGTAAGGGTTTGGGTTATTTTTAGGGTTAGGGTTAGAGTAAGGTTTGTGTTAGGGTTAGATTTGGGTTAGGGTTAGTGTTAGTGGTTAGGGTTAGAGTTAGGGTTCGGGTTAGGGTTAGCTGCTTGCTTTGGTATAGGGTTAGGATAAGAGATAGGTTTGGGTTATTTTTAGGGTTAGGGTTAGAGTTAGGTTTGAGTTAGGGTTAGGGCTGTTTAGGGTTGGGGTTAGGCATAGGGTTTATGATTAGAATTAGGGTAAGGGTCAGGGTTTGGTTTGTGCTTTGGCTAAGAGTTGGGGAAAGGTTGTTTGGGGTGTGTGTTACGGTTAGGTTTGGGATAGGGTTTAAGGTTTGGGTTTGGGTTAGGCTAGTGGTTTGGGCTGCTTTAGGATTACGGTTAGGGTTAGGGTTAAGGATAGGGTTAGGGGTTAGGCGTATGGTAAGGGTTGGGGTTGTTTTGTGGGTAAGGGTTGGTTTAGGGCTAGATTTAGGGTAGGGTAAAGGGTATAATGTTAGGGTTAGAGTAAGAGTTAGAGTTAGGGTTGGGGTTGAGGTTAGGGTCCGGTTAGGGTTCGAGTTACGCATTTGTGTTTTGGGGTTTAGGTTTAGGGTTAGGGTTAGTATTGGGGTGAGATTAGGGATAGGGTTTGGGGTACAGTTAAGGTTATGCTGTGGATTTCGGGTCAGGGCTTGGAGCAAGGGCCGCCAACCTACGGCTCCGAAGCCGCATGCAGCTCTTTGATCCCTCTAATGCAGATCCCTGTGGCTCTTGCAATTAATCAACAAATATCTGAGTAAAATCTATTTTATTTCAGTTTTTTTCATTTTTAAATTGGAATTTTAAATTTGAATATTATGGTAATCTTGTAACATCTAATAAAACGTGTTTAAATATTTTTGGTTGCATGGACTTTATTAAAAGCAAACATCATGAATGCCTCATACATGACAGCTTACAATCCTTAGTTTGGATACGAGGTTAGGTCTTTGGGTTAGGGTTTGTATACAGTTAGGATTTGGGGTTTAGGGTTAGGTTTAGGGTGAGGTAAGGCTAAGGTTTGGGGTACAGTTAAGGCAGAGGGTTTAGTGTTAAGGCTTAGGGTTAGGGTTCGCTTAGGGTTTGGGTTACCTAAACCCTCAGCGTGAAATTAACTGTACCCCAAACCCTATCCCTAACCCCAACTCCACCCTAACCCTTAACCCTTAACCCTAAACATCACCTTAATCCTAACCCTAACCATTAAACATACACCGTAAATGCTTACCCCAATACTAAGCCTTAACTTAACCCTCAATGTAACTCTAACCCTAATTCTAGCCCATAACCCCAAACTCTAACCGAACCCTATCATTAACCCTTATCCCTAAACCCCAAACCCGAACCCCCAAACCACAAGCACTAACCCCTTGCATAAACCTAACCGTATCCCTAACCCCATATACCCTATATCCTACCTCTATACCTCTATACCTCTATACTCTAACCCTATGCCTAAACCCTTACCTTAACCCCTCGCCCTATCCCTAACCTATCCCTGAACCCTCTTCCTTACCTATGCCTAATTCTAAACAACCGTAACTCTGACCCCAACCCAAACCCTATCACTTGCCTTAACTCTAACCCTAAACCTAACCCTAACTGTGACCCTAACCCTAAGCCCTATCCCTGACCTAACCCTAACAATAAACCTATACAACCCAACCCCAAAAGTCATTGTCTTCTAGAACACATGGACTCGGTATAAAAATATAGACAGCTGCAGCTCGTAATCCTTGAGCAGGTTCTGCTGAATATGAAACATGTGTTTAGCATCAAATTACCATCAAGCCAGCTCTCTGGGCGAGTGAGGAGCAAGAAGAATAATACCATATCTTGTGCTGTTGATTGAACCATCATGTTTCTCCTTATCTCTTGTGTTACCTGGTCTGAAATCAATAGCTGCAGCTGATTAGCTGCCGAGTGTGTCTTCACAGGCAAAATGCTTAAATTACGTTGCTTTGGACAAAATGTCTGATGAATGATGATATAGAAAAGGTACATGAATAGGTAAACTCAGGAGAATAGAATATCAGCACATAGGTAAACATATTCTCAGTTTAAGTTATTTTATGTTTCTCTGCTCTGTCACTGCACTTGTGAACGGCATTAGAAAATTGTTATAACTGTCACCTCAGCTGGTTTAGATGCATATCTGAAATATCCACAGTCAGCTGATTTCGGTAAGTCTGGGCCGATAATATTAGAAAATGGATTGAGGGGCGTTGCTTCAGTTCTGAGCTATGATATGAGAAACAACATCTCCTTTCTTTGCTGTTGCAATGGCACAAAGTTTTCTCATGGTGTCCTAAAGGAACAGGACATAGAATTAAAATTCTAACATGTGTTTGATCACATGTTAAAGGCATGTTTTGCTCAGCTTCCCATTTGTCCATCATTAAACATCATTACACAACTTCCCTTCCATATTTGTGTTGGTCTCTCACACCATACTTACTTCTATTTAAACCATTTCAAATCCAAAAGAAAATTGTCGAGTTGCAGATTTTGGCAAATGACTGCAGCAAGTAGAACATCAATCCATCCATCAATTACCTACCGCTTTTCCTGCACTTAGGGTCCCAGGGTGCTGGAGCCTAAGTGCAGCTTAGGCTGGAGCGTATCCCAGCTTTCACTGGGCAAGAGGTGGTGTTCACCCTGAACCGGTCACCAGTTGATCACAGGGCCACATATAGAGATAGACAACCATTCACTCTCTCCTTCACACATGTATTCCAACTGACCTCCTGCATGTTTTGAGGCTGCAGGAGGAAACCAGGGAACCCGGAGGAAACCTATGCAGATATTGGGAGAACTTGCAAACTCCATACAAAAAGGCCCCCTGGTGGGAATTGAACCAGGGTACTACTTGCTGTGAGGCAGAAGCGGTAACTCCTGTACCCCCATGCCCCGAGTGCAACGGTCAAGAAAACATAAAAATGAACAAAGGGCTGATGAAAGAAATACAAAAGATACAAATCAATGATTTGGTTTGGATCCTTGTTGCTATCGTGTTGCTCTTCATCTGTATTTATACTATTACGTGTTTGCATTTTTTTTTTCCATTTCTTTTTTTGGAAGAAAGGAAGTGTTGTTTTGTTGGTGTCGATGATGTTGACAGCCGTTCTCTTATCATTTTGGGAGTTGAGCATCAGAGGTAGAATAGATGAAACCAGAAATTCATGGAAACCAATGAAAATATGTGAATTGAGAAATAATGTGAGAAAGAAATAATTAAATAATTTCAGGGGGGAATTGAACATTGTTTCCCATCCTTTCCACTTTTCATTTTTCTCTAATGCGGTCGGGTCAACCAAAAATCACTGCTCATCTGGATTGGTCCAGCAAGCTGCAGCAGAGCAAGCTGATTGGATAAGAATCAGTGTAATAGGTGTTGCTGGAGCGCGAGTCTGTGTTTGTGTGCGTGTGTTTGTGTGTTAGTGTGAGTGTGTGTGTGTGTGTGTGTGTGTGTGTGTGTGTGTGTGTGTGTGTGTGTGTGTGTGTGTGTGCGTGCCCCACGCGCACCAGAGCCGGCTGACATGAAGTTTCCTGTCATCTGTCTTCTATAGATTTTACAGCTTGTGGTTCCCTCCCTCATCAGCCTCATTTGTCTGGCTGCTTACTGTGTATGGGTGTGTGTATATATATGTGTGTCCGTGTGAGTGTTTGTGTGTTTGTGTGTGTGTGTGTGTGTGTGTGTGTGTGTGTGTGTGTGTGTGTGTGTGTGTGTGTGTGTGTGTGTGTTTGTTTTGTGTCCAGACACAAATATATGCGCACACGCATATG
>CAAKHD010013770.1:121554-140403 GCA_901007705.1 Fistularia tabacaria | reverse complement strand
GGCAGTGTGTGTGTGTGTGTGTGTGTGTGTGTGTGTGTGTGTGTGTGTGTGTGTGTGTGTGTGTGTGTGTGTGTGTGTGTGTGTGTGTGTGTGTGTGTGTGTGTGTGTGTGTGTGTGTGTGTGTGTGTGTTAGTGTTGTGGCCAGACGCACAAATATGTGCTCATGCATATGTGTGTAATTATTCTTTTTAAAGACTGTTAATTTGACACATTAACTCTTTACATACTGAATATCTCATAGCAGCAGCATGTCACATCAAGGTGACAAGCAGTATGTCAGCCAGGTCAACATCACCACTAAGAGATTTGTCCCTCCAACCATGGCTTTCTAACTTCAAACATTTACATAAAAATAAATAAATAAATAACTACATTCAACTTTGTACTCATTTGTTTTGTAATTTTTTTTGATTGATGGATGTTTTTGTTTATATATTTAGGGTATATATAGGGTTAATTCTTTTTCAGGATTTTTTTTTACATTTAATTTCATTTTAGCATTTTTTCATGACAGTCAATAAAATATGAAGAAACAGATGAAGGGATTGTCTTGAAGAACTCTGAATTAGATTGATAATCTAAATGGTTTGTATGCGTGTGTGTGTGTGTGTGAGTGCTTTGTTTTGCGCTGAACTCACAGACAGTGCACAACTGTTCTCCCATCCCCTCCGTCGTACTGCTCCTGCCACTTGGCCAGCCTTCGCACCAATTGCAAGATAGAGCGCTTTGAGAGGGGTGTGTCCCTGTAGGCTGGCCAGCCAATGAACTGGAAGTGCTGCACCAGGCGGTAACCATCCTGTGGCTGCAGAATGGGGTCACATGATTTGGGGTTATAGTCACAATCACAACCACAATGCAGTCAAATTACAATGGGCAGTGAAAGAGTGGTACATATGCTAGCATTTCAAAAAACAATGCAAACCAGCTTTTCGAGTAAGTCTCATTTGTTGTGATTTCAGTTAAAATGTGTCCACGGAAGCATCTACTCTTCAGCTTTTAACAATAAATGTTCGTCAATGGTAAATTTTACCCCATCAAAAGTCATCGAACACTCATCTGTTAACTTACATCACATTTAAAAATTGTGACCTGATATGTGATCTGTTTCCAAAGCTAATATAGCTTGATTGTAATGTATTGATTTAATAATCTGTATTTCAATAATCATTTTTTCTTTCTAATTTTTTTCTTTTCTTTTTTTTCTGTTTTTTTTAGAAATCCCACCCTAACCCTAACTCTAATCCTAACCTTACCCAAAACTATATCCCTAAGCCTGACCACAACCCAAACCCACCTCCCCGAATGGGATTTTTTTTTTTTTTTTTTTTTTTAACCCTTCCATACTTAAGTTCATCTACAAGTTAAACCTTTAAAAACTTGAGACTGGTGCCAATGGAAGCCCCACACTATCTTTAACCCTAACCTTGAGCCCAACAATACACCTTAATCAAGCCCCAACCCAGATGGATCCAAGTGAAAGGTACACATACTTGAGACTGATGAAAATCCCACCTTATCTATATCCTAAACCAATGTTTTTTTACATATCTTAATGAATTTGAGTAAATCTATAAGGGAAAGTAATCCAAGCTTTGGACCGGTCCTGAGGGAAAATTTACCTTATGTATGTATTTTATGTGTATGTATACTGTGCAAACACACATGCATATACTCACACGTATGTGTGTGTGATTGTCTATGTGTGTATGTATCCTTTAAAACTTGACTAAATCGATGAATGAAAGGAACACAAACTTGGGACTGGCACTAATGGAAAGCCCATCCTGAACCAAACGTTAACCTTAACCCTGGCTTTATCACAAACTGTTACCCTAACCCAAACCATCACTCCAACCCCTTAATTTAATACAAACCGAAACACAAACCACAACTTATTCCGATGATTTTGTTTTCTATTTCCCTCAAAACAAAAGGGAATCTGCGAGTAAAGGGAAAAAATTAGGAATGGTACAGATGGAAAGCATACTTTACCCCATATCTATAACCCCAATGTCAACCCTTATCCTTATGCTAATCCCAACACCAACCACTTCTCATGATATATCTTTTTTATTTCCCTTAAGAAATGGGTGAATCTGCAAGTGACCGGGGCACAAACCTGAGAGGAACACTGATGGTAAGCCTACTTGATCCCTGACACTAACCTTTATCTCAACACTAAACCCCAACCTCAACCTCAACCCCAACCCCAACCCCAACCCATCCCAATGATATCTTTTAAAATCCTACAAAATTAATAAATCATAAACTAATGTATAAAGAAAGAAATTTAAAAATAATCTGAAAGTGAATGTCACATTAACTTGGAACCTATGGGACTGGTATCGATAGAGGCCCAACTTAAACATCACCCTATCCCTAAAAATAACCCTAACCTCCTCCAAGTAATGTTGTTTGTTTGTTTGTTTCATATCCTTTAAAACTCAAGTACATCTGGAAGTGAAAGTTGTGTATACTAGAAAGTTGCATTATCGAGCCAAACCTTACCCTACCCCAATCTTTTTCATAACATCCATCTAGACTTGACGGTGCCCTATCTTTGACCCTTGGCTTAGTACGAAATACCCCATAGCGATGCCCTTATTTCACTAATACTGTTATCAAATAACAAATGAGAAAAAACAGCTCAAGACTAATGGAAAAAGAAGTGTTATTGCTTCAAAGATAAGTCTATGAACCATAAAAAAAAGAAAATGCTTTTGTTTGAAAACTTTGTTTTGACTTCAATTCAGCAGGTTCCTGGAGAAAAAAGAAAGAAAGAAAGGGATAAAAGATCAACAAATAATAAGATAGATAATTATACTAAGGGGTTGCTTTGAAAAGAAGCTAGGAATCTTAACACCTGTCTTTTATTCGCTGCTAGAATAATTATTTACTTACAAAAATTGACTCATAAAGGATCTGTCATGATCACGGCCTTTTTTTTTTTGTTAATGAATTTGTGAAAAAGGAATTGAATAGAATTAATTTTAAAAAAATCCTGTATTTAATTCAATTTTATGGCAAAGCTTTCTTTTTCCTTTTTTTTTTTACTCATCTGTGTGTTATTTGTGCTTGGCTGGCCCGAGGCAGCTGGCAACTGCCGCCATAACACCAAAATCCACCATTACTGTCAGACTGATTTACCGCCGCACAAACATTTGCACAATAAAAAAATAAAAAATAAAAGATAGATTGAGAGAGAGAGAGAGGGAAACACTTGCATGCGTACGTGTGCAAACAAAAAATGAAAACAATCAAGCAAATTAGTTTTTCTTTTCACCTATGTGTCCTCCCTTTTCGAATTTCATTTCTCTTTTATTTACCTTTTTTTAAATAATACTCTTTTCTATACCCCCGCCCCAGTCAGTGAATTAGTGGTTGGTGGTAAAGACTAAGCCTGGGTCTCGTGGTGTGTGAGAGATGCTGTTGTCGGGACGATATGGGCCATTTCACACTCGGCCGGTGATGTGTGAGAGAGTATGGAGAGTGGGGGGGAGTTTGTTAGGTGCGGCCAAAGCACATTGGCATTGAGATTGTAGCACTATCAACTGGTGGAAAAATGAGACGCCAGGGAGAGAATGAGGAAGAGGAGGGGGATAGATTCAAAATTCCCCTTTGCTACCTCCTACTTTTTCTGACATCAGTAATGGAGCCTGCATAGCTTGAATGAAGTGTTATTCATATGGCCGTGAATTTGTCTTCAGATTACAGGGCTTTAAGAGAATTGAATTTGCGACAACGGTGTTAATCTCTTTCTCCACTCCTCTGGTGGCCTAGGGGTCTTGCCTTCTTTGGCGTCAAAGGTGTTGTAGCACACCTGATACACAAGACTGACCATGGTCTTGATCTTCTTGGCTGCATCTCCTTTCAAGGTGTCTTCCAGGATGTAATTGAGATAATTGTGAGCCCATCTGCCGTCTGCTGCTGGTGGTAAGTTCAAGCGTGGTTTCTTCTTGGACTTTCCAGTTCACTGACCCCTCCTGTGCTCTGACTAGGTTGAGCCAGGAAGTCTGGGGCACTGTGGTTTGCCTCTTGGTCTTGGTCCTCCTGCACAGACTGACAAACAACCCTAGCAAACTCAGAGAGGTTACTCTGCGTAAGCTCAGGTACTCTGCGTTGCTGGCGCTGCTCTTTGCACTTGGACTTGCCTTGGTGGATTTTGACACTTGTTCTTGAAAAGCCCCCGGAGACGATGCATCTTCTTTTGGCTTCAGCCTTCTTCATCGTCCTTTTTCCATTGTCTGGGTCTGTAACCACTGATCCTTCTGATGTCAGATTATCCTCCCCCCTCCTCGATCCACCTGGGGGGTATTCTCTTCGTTCAGAACTCGTAGCGTGTTGCGCAGTGTCAGTGCATGCCGTCTTTCCCAGCTGTCGTCCCCTTTTTTACGGATGTGCGTGGGTCTTCCCCCAATGGGCCTCTCCCCATGGTCACGACAGTAAGGTGAAGCAAACATCAGAGATACTTTGCCATGTGCTAAAACTACGAACTACGGAACTACGCTAATTATGATGATGCATTTCTTCTTCTAAGATGGAATTCCTCTAGGCGCCCAAATTTTTTTTCGAAACCGTTGGAACCCGCATCGTCAGCAGGGATCTCAGGGTGCTCAGGTGTTTCGCCCCTTACCCTGAACAACTCGTCTGAGTGGTGCAGCAAAGACTGACAAGCCTTCACCTGCAGAGGGGTTCCAACTGTGGGCTCTATTTAGCCACAGCCATCTGAAATCAATCACCTGTTTACCTCAGAGGAAGCTACATTCAGGAGTATTTGTGAACTAAATGGTTACTTTTTTGTGTTTTCTTTATTTAGACTATGATTGAAAGCTTCCTTTAACTGAATCCACACCAGCTGGATAAAACTGAAAATTGTCAGACAACTTTCAGCTAAGCTCCTTGTAGGTCTTTCGGTTTTGCATCGAACTCTATGTAAACTTCTCCAGGTCTAGGATTCATGTCTCAATGATTCAAGATGATGCGAGATTTACAACAAAGCAAGAAGAGAAATATCACGGATGGAAACATGGAAAGTCAAGTGAGTGCCACGAGGAGTGTGTGAGTTAGTCTCTTTTGCAGAACACAGAGGAGATCATTTTAAATCCAAATCAAACCACAGTTATATGGTTCCTGTCTGGAGCCAATAAACAGAGAAATTAAGTAGGACTGACCAATATGTATGCAGTGGAATCATTGCCAGAGCAGTCGTGGATAAAAATGTGAGTTCAGTTAAATATGGCTCCCATCAAAAATAACAAAACCTGTATATGTTTTCGATAGTTAAAAAATATTTATCCTGTCTTGTTCTCAAGAGCAGTTGGCCAGTTTTCCTATTAGCCCCTTTTGAGACAGCTGGTTGAGATTGGCTCAGGAGGGCAAGAATGTCAGACATCAAAACTTTTATCCTGAGCTTGATGCTCATCCAAGTTTCTTCGATTTCCTATAAACAAAACCCATGAGGCCTCGGTCTTAACCGACCAACTCAAGGGTCAGCCATAGTTACAAGCAACTCTCCACGCTGCTGTCTCCAACAGGAAACCTTAGTGATTTTTGGGCAGTGAAACCTGTTTGTGATCTGGGCGAATGTGACAACTTTGAGAGCAAGACATACCCGGGCCATATTGCAGATTCTGAAGATGCGGTTGATGATGTCCTCGTCAATGTCTGCCGAGATGAATTCCACTTGAATGGGACCATAGCAGCATGAGCTCTTCTCTGGCCAGTACTGCATGCATAACTGAGAGGGCAGAGAGATGACAAAAGTTGTCCGTTGACCACATAAGAACAACATGAACACCTATATGTGGCCTTGTTCATGTGGCCTGCATAACCGAGTGATATCCAATGATAACATTAAATAGATGTTGGTTCAGAGATACCTGGTCTTAAAGGTACATTCATTTCCAAGTTATTGGAATTTCTGTATGGTTGAACTAATCTATGAAAATAAAAGAGTGTAATGACATCACACTGGCCGTCAGGCAGTGTTGAAGCAGCTGCTTCCTCTGTGAGATAATATCTGAGGCGGTGATGGATTTTCCTCAATGACAAATTTGGCATACTCACAAAATGACATTTCCTCTCTGACAAATTTAGAAGCAAAACATTTTTTGAGGGAATCCCCATACACCCTCCCCTGTGTTGACCTGGTCGTGATTCCGGGTGCAAGAGAAACACTGCTTCTCTTTCATCCGAAAAAGAGCACGTTCATTCTAAAATTGTGCGATTTCCCGGATACATCCCGTCAGCGCAATGGAACCAATCTGAGATTTCAATTTGCAGATTCATGACAGAAAAAGGATGGAATTAATTCAATTTTTTAGGTAGGATATATGTGGATTTCTCAAGAAAATCATTCAGAGCCTTGGGGAGAGAAAGAGTCTGCTGATGAAGAAGATCTGAGAGCAGTAGCACAAGTTTGCAAGTATGGGCTTTCAATGTGAGAATGCAGCTGATATTTATAGCTGGCTTTACATTCATTCATCCATCCATCCATGCATCATCTGCTGCTTATCCTGCACTCAGGGTCGTGGGAGATGCTAGATCCTATCCCAGCTGTCATCGGATGAGAGGCGGGACTGGTCAAGTCAATTGCAGGGCCACATATACAGACAGACAACAATCATTCACTCTGGGCAATTTTCCCAATCTTTTCCAATTGACTTGCTGCATGTTTTTGGACTGTGGGAGAAAACCGGAAAAGCCGGAGGAAATGGGGGGAACGTGCAAACTCCACACAGAAAGGTGTGGCGTTTGCAAGGGCGACAGCTTAAAAAGCATTGGAATCGAACCAGGGTCCTTCATGTTGTGAGGCAAAAGGGCTAGCCACTGCGCCACCTTGCCCCCCCCTTCATGTTCATACATATATCCTCATTTTTAGATCCTTCATTTAATAAAAAAAATGCATTGCAACTAATTCATAGAATAGACCGACATTAAAGAGCTCAAAATTAGAGAAAAATAGCAAAAAATACATAAAAGACAATGAAAAAAAACAAACAAACTACATTTTCCTGACAGTCTAGGAAATGACTCCGTCACGGTTTTTTTTGTACCTCAAATGTTGCAGTAGCTCAGTAGCTCAGTAGATACCTTATGAGCATATTGAATGACATAAAATGAGGCATTCATTATTTACAATTCCATTTTACATTCCAAATAAATTCCAGTGTCTAGAATTCAAATAAGGTGATATAATGGTGCCCCACAGCCTTTTTGTTGTTGCCTATAAATTAGTAATTGCTGTTTCCACTTTGTGTTTTTAATGAATTAGGTTAAACTGAAGGGGGTAGATCAGGCACATTCACAATCATGGAACTCTGGATGTAACCAAAACAACAACGACAACAACAGCAAAGAAACCAATGTTGTGTGTGAGTGTGTGTGTGTGTGTGTATTTCTGTACCTGTGCCGCATCCATTTCATTGAGCATCACAATGGAGGAGCAGTTGTAGTCAAAAACCAGCCTCCAGAAGTCCCCCATGGTGTTTGGCAAAGGATGCTGGGTCACAATGAAGGCCGCTGGCTGTTTGTGGCTCTGGAGGTCGAGGTGGGCAAGGTTGTGAATAAATCAGCAGCACGAAAAAAAAAAAACCACATACATCCAATAAACTCACTCACGTCCATTAAGGCTGCGTTGATATAATTTGAACTCTCGCCGTCAACGGAAATGAGGAAGGGCAGGCATCGGTCAGCTGACAGGACATCCATGCTACGGTTTTTGTCGTGGTTTCTGGGTAGCAAACCCACACTGCAGTCCTCTGGGCGGACTCTAGGGGTCACTATATTTAGAGTCTGATGATGAGAGCGAGATTTTCTTTAGGTTTATATACATGCATCATATTTTCTGGAATTACAAAGCTATCAGGTGAGACAAAATTAATATTTGATGATCATTTCAAAATAAAAGCTTAGTTTGATTTGGCACAAATCTCTAAAAACAACACAAATCACTGTGGATCTTTACTTGGTCATGCTTGCAAGAAAACTTGAAGGTACATTAGTAGATAATGGATTTCCCGTGTTCTCTATCTTTGTTTTGTCTTTTCATTAAGTTTATGGCGAGCGCTTATATTTATGCTAGAAAGTGAATTCCGTGGTTTAACCAAATTGCATATATCAATTCACAGCACAGTAAATATTTTTTGAGCGAGTCATTAACCTGAAACTCGTCTTTGATCTGGCTGGAGTTGGTCTGTGGGTCGAGTCTGCTGATGTTGTAGTAAATGGCTCTGAACTCGCACACAGGGATGGCGGTGTTCCCGCAAAGACACGCCTCCAAGATGGCATCGTGGACAAAAACATACTGTTCCTGCAACAGAACAACCACATTCGCAAGTTTTTTTCAATTGAGTTTGAAATTTGAGTTTATTGTAATGAAATTAAAATCGTAATCTTGAACTCAAGGAGGAGAAGCCTTTCTTCCCCAACCATTCTGATGGGAATCCAAAATCCAAAATAGACAAAGAGAACAATATGATGGTTTTATTTTCATTATATTTGGAAATTTTCACTAAAATGATGAAGGCTCTTTTCCTAGAACATTATGAAGTTATTTATGCTCATTATGAGTGTGTTTGAGTATTGATATACATGTATTCAAGTAATGTTATCATTGTTTTACTCCTATGGAGTATGGCAGTATGGCAATACTACCTTAATATTCTGACATCATTCCTCATATCGTTTGACCCCCCACACACACACACACATACCTTGACATTACTACCATGATATTATGACACTATTACTATGAGATCATGGATTTATTAATGTATTGTTTTGAAATAATTCACATTTTATTATGCCTTCATTTAATTTAAAACAAAGTCCTTCTCAAACGATTATTGCATCTTGTTTGCTGTGTCTGCATTAAGGTGAATGACGTGAAAAATTGGAAGCTGTCCTTGGAAACACATTCCTTTCCTGGAAAACATCAACAGCTCAGTGCCTCTTCCACTGTTTTAATTCTACACATTTACCTTCCCTTTGTTTACTGTCCTCTCCCAGATCCTTTGCTGCAATTTGCTTTGCTTTGCCCCCCTCCGTCCAATCCTGTGAGTGTATGTGTGTCTGATAGCGTGTGTGTTTGTCTTTGTGCGTATGAAATGTTAATTGTCGCCCTCGGGGCAAGGGTGCCAGCTTTAAAAGCATCACTGAAACGACTTCCAGTGGCCATTAGCTACTCCAGTAAAACACACACACACACACAACCAGACACATAAACACAGAGTATTCTCTCTACTCTGCCTTTTTAAAGATTAATTGCTTTGTGGTATTCGGAGCAGGATTATAGGAGCATCGAGAGGCTTCAATACTGACACAAATTGTTCCCGCACACAGTCAGAGAGGAAGACCAGGACCCTTTTAGGGTGCATGAGTATACGCGCAGACACTCACACATACAGACACACACACACACACACACAAACACACACACACACACACACACATATACACAAGCTGCAAGAGCCTACCTCAGATGATGACCTAAATAGCCAGGAGCTGCTGTAACCCATCCAGAGGTGGTTAAACTCTGCCTTTTGTCCCAGTGTCAGGTAGGATTGGCTCCGAAACGTAATGTATCATCTCCATTGTAAGTTTCTTGTCATTCTCATGTTTGTTTTCTTCAAACTCACCTCGGTCTGAACCATGTTGACCCGCTGTGACCTCAGCTCTCGGATGCAGTTAAAAATATCCACCACACCCTCGTTCTCTGCCATGTCCAACATGATGTCCACGGCGATGAAGCAGCCCGTCCTTCCAGCACCAGCACTGTAGACACACGCACACATGCACACATGCATACACGCACACACACACACACGCAGAAACAGACATTGTTACAGAAAGATATTTTAAATTCACCACACTTTGCGTTGATGCCTTTTTTTTGTATCTGTATGTCTTGGTCAGGTGTAAAAGCCAGTTCAAGTCTGACTTAATGGTTTATAACAGCAGATATATCAAACATATAAAGAGTGCAGATTTTTGCTGAAAAAATAGATTAATTATTATTATCATTATTAAAAGTATAAATATTATCATTTTTAGAACTAGTAGTAGTGTTAGTCATAGTAGTGGCAGTTGTAGAAGTAGCACCAATAACAGCAAAAGTAGCTATGATAACAATCATAATAATAAAATTAATGATACTAATTTCATCCATTCATGAATGAACGAATTAATAGAACATATAATCAATTAATTTCTCAGAAAATGTACAAATATTTTAATTTAACTTTTTTTAATTATAACCATTTTGTTTATAGACTTTTTCTTTTTCTTTCTAATATCTGGGAATATGTTTTGTAAAAGAATCATACATTTTCTTTTCTTTGCTGAACTGTGTTTTAGGACATCAGGTTACAAAATATTTTTTAACAATATGTATAAGGAAGAAATTTAACTGAAATGAAAATATATGAACAGAAAAATCGAATACACACATACACACAGACACACACACACACACACACACACACATGAACACACACACACACACAGACAAACACACGCACACACACAACACGTACACAAACACATACTCATACAACACACACTTGCACCCACGAAAACAAACTGAAACACCAAGCAACACAAATAGCCAATGTCAAGAGTGGGATGCCACACATCCTGAACCTTGATGCCTGGAGGAAATGAGATGGATGGAACAGATGGGATAGAAAAGAGAAAACAAGGTGTTTGGGGGTGACAGAGGCAATAGACCCAGGTGTGTGTCTGTGTGTGTGTGGGGGGGGGGGATATTTTGGGCATGAGGGGTAAATGTGAAGATCGGGTTATGGAGGAGAAGCCTGTCTTTCACTTTGTAATCCCCCTGATGCCACTCCAGACGGAGAGCAAGAGGGGATAGAGAGAGACAGATAGACAGAGAGAGAGAAAAAGAAACTGAGAGACAGTGAGAGAGAGAGAGAGATAAGGAGGTGAAGGAGAGAGGGGGACAGAGAGACAGATAAGAGGAGAGAGAGGAGGGCAGGTAGGAAGGAGGGAAATGGTGGGAGTACCACAGCAGATTACCTGTCATCCTCTGTGATTAATGTTGAGTCCAGAATTTAGCTGGGCCTTCATAATGTGTGTGCGTGCGCGTGCCCCAAAAGACACTGAGGAAAATAGCATCAGGTTGCACCCAAGAAATTGAAAGTGACGACTATAACTCTCCATCCGTCTGTCCGTGCACTTTTACCGCAGCTTCCTGTTTACATCATTGCCGTTCAGTTCTCCTGTCTGTCAGCTGTCTCCTACTTTCTAATTGTCAGTCTCTATTTAACACAATGTAAGTGACTGTGTGTGTGTGTGTGTGTGTGTGTGTGTGTGTGTGTGTGTGTGTGTGTGTGTGTGTGTGTGTGTGTGTGTGTGTGTTTGTGTGTGAATATGTCTGGGACAACTCCACAGAATCAATAGACATCAAAAGACCAAAAACTCTCAAAGGAGTTCAATGACATTTTGGAAAATGGTCTGATTTACTGTACCTAAGTGACCACACACCAACATAGCTATTGTTTTGCTCTCCGTTTCAAATTTCTTATATGAGGTAACCTCTGTCCTCTACTGGATATATGACCAATCAGAGTGAATGGAAACCTGGAAGTATCTTAGAGAGCCAAGAACAACAGCTAGCAGATTAAAAGTTATCATAAAGCAATTGACAGCAAAAGTCCAAATTTTTTTTTAGTAAACCAGAATGCATGGATCCTACAAAGCAGCCCAAATCAAAAAAATCTATGCAATAATGCAGTGCAAGAGGAGCCTTTTTTGCTTCTAATATGCTTTTTATCATCTTCTAAATAAGACGCAGTCTGTTAATACAGTTTATACTTTTTGCTTGCAAAAAATATGTTGTTACAGGTCATGTGTGGGTTGCAAAGGTTGCAAAATGGTAAGCTGGGGGTTTCAGTAAATAAGAACTAAACTGAAGGGGTTGAATTTCACATAATCTGAAAAAAAGTTCCCTATTTGGAAAGCATTTTTCTACATATTTAGCTGTAAATATTGTTTATATTTCAGAAAAATATAAAAACAGTAAAATGAGACAAACCTATAAACACAACTGTGCACTTAAATAAATAAGCAATATATCGACGCATTCACGTATTCTGACATTTTTTTTAATCAAACATAGGTCATGCGACAAGTACTAAGTATCTACATTTATTTTACGTAAGCATCCATCTTTAATCAATAGGGCTGCGTGTTGCGAGGGAGTTTAAATCTAAAAATAATAATTTCCATAATTCACCTTATTTATCTATTTATCTTTGTTTTTCGTGCTTTTTTAACATATGAAAATCACATCCATATTTTGAAGGCAGAAGAATAGTTTGATGGCAGTATGCAATTAGTGGACAAGGAACATTCATAGTTTTTGTCAGAAATCCTCCTAAAAAACTCCTGGTGGTGGCAAGGGTCCCAAAGAGAGTGAATATACTGTAAAAAACACCCAAGTTAAATATACTGTTATCATGGGGCAACTGTAACTGTTCTTTCTGCCTCCATTGCCGGGGCAGATGATGGGAGTGCTGGGATTAAAAGGCTTTCTTTAATGCCTTTCCCACTGCCTACATTTAAAGGTTAACAACATTAATCTAATTTATGGCTGAGCAGGAAGGGTTCATATGGATGTGTGTTTGGGAGTATATGTGAACATATTGTTGCGAATAACCTCCTGAATTGTCGTATTTCAGATGGAAACAGTAGATTGAGAAATGAGAAAAGAAAAATAAAGAAACAGGAAACCACAATTTCCTGCTTTTTTAACCAAATTTAAATCCAGTTTACCTTTCTGTGGTACACATATAAATGCAATTGTAATCAATCATTAAGTGACTGCTGGTTGTGGATCTCATTAATCTAAAACCTGCATTTATTAAAACCAGGTTCTATTAAATTTTATGTTAAGCGGCTTATTCCAGGCGTTTGTTTACATTTTTTTGTAGGTGTATGCAGCACTGTTTATTCATTTTTATTTTGGGAAAAAAACTCTTCAATATTCAGTTATAGCTAACTGCAAAGGAAATTTGAGTTTATGAAACATACATTTGATATTTATTTTTCACCAACGTTGAAAAACAAATTGTATGTTCCAATGCTGCTGAAGAAGATACATTTTGAAGGGCGCACCCCATGTGATGTTGCTGAGTGTAAGTCATGTGACAAGGAGTTTGGTTGTATTGGATGAAGTACAACCCCTATTAACTACGCTCCTGGGGACTGTGATCCTGAAAGGGCTGTCCTATGATCTACAGCAACCTTGTGTACTTAACAGACGAACCCCCCATGGCTGTAGGACCAAAGTCTGCAACCAGGTTTTAGTGACAATATTTTGCTGATTACTCTTTGTATGAATTTTTTATGTACATATGTGTGTGTAGATATATAAATATATATATGGGTAAGATATATTTGGCTAAAACTGCTTTTCTACAGGTGATTATTAAAGGTTTAAGACAAATATTCAGTTTACTACAATTTTGTTTGTCTCCATATGTGGCCCTGTAATTGACTGGCAACAAGTCCAGGCGTACTATGCCTCTCACCCAATTAACAGCTGGGATAAGCTCCAGCCCACCAACCCCCAAACCGCCACCCCAACGACCCTAATTGTAGGATAAGAGGCATAGAGGATGAATGGAAAAAATGTAACTTGAATACTTCATTGGGGCGATGGCATGTCTCTTGTCATACCTGCAATGCGCCACAATTGGGCCGGCGTCCGGCAGGTTAAGGAACTTGACTTGTCGTATGAAGCCTAGCAGGCCTGTGGCATAGCAGGGGACACCATGGTCGGGCCAGCTGGTGAAATGAAATTGTCTCAGCTCTCGGATCTCGTGATGACCCTTCTGGAGAAGAAAATGGAGAACAGAACATAGAAAACGAGAAACAATTCCAACCTTCCGTTTTTTACCCCCAGATGGTGACAAATGGCCAGACCGCCCCTCTCTCTTCATGGCTCTTCGGGGAAAAACCCAGTGTAGAGGACACTGTTCATCATTTCCTGACATCTGATAATTTCCTGCGTGAAGCCGCCAGTTAGCAGGCTAACTGGCGGCTTCACGCAGGAAATTAATGGTTCTCTGGGATATCAAGTTGGCACTTTGGGCCACTTCGGGGAGCGAGAGACCGCTGAGTCTTACTGTCGCTCATTTGCCTCATATACAAGGGAGCTTTCCAGAAAACTGAAAGCCATTTGGGCTCCAAAAAAAAAAATGAATTGATCTCCCGATGGCCCTTTTGGGATTGACAGATGAGAAGAAGTGTCCGGAATGAAACAGTCCATACTAATTTCCATTTTCGATTTTAATTTAACGGTGACGTCCTGCATAAAAATGGGCATAGCGAAAATTCTAAATAAACAAGGGGGAAACAGAATGAAAGCTAAGTATTGCGAATCGCTGAAGACGGATCGGCGAGAAACCACTGGCCTGAGTGAAATGTTTCCCAGCACTGACAGAGTATCGCTTAGCAGCATAACTCTGAAGAAACAAAAGAATTTCGACTTTGGCAAAACTGAAGAGTGGGGATTAGAGGGTAATGGAATGGCATTAGGTCTCCACTGTGGCTCCCGTTGAATTGCGTCTTGACATTTTAATGATGGACTTTGGAGAAACACAAAGGGCTGATGAATGTTTTCGCTGTTGAACAATGGGGATATTAAAAAATGACATTCTGATGCATAAAGGATAATTATGGTATCTCTGAACCCGCATCACATTTTCTCCTCACTCTTGCAGTCTAAATTATTAATAGGACCATTCATTAATTGCAAATGATTCCAATATATGTGAGAACACACAGTGAAAAAGGACATTTATCAAAAATGTAGAGGAAAACTGAATAGGTTGATTTTTAGAAAAGGCTGAGAGACGAGGGATACAAATTATTTCATAATTATTGATAAAATTGATATAATAAAAAATATTTCATTTGGTCTACAAAATATGAATGATGAGTTAGATACATTTTATTAATATGCAAATCGTTATCATTAAGTATTTTAAGAGGAACAAAAAGCTTTTCACCTGGATGACTGGATAGCTAAATTAACAATTAATTAAAAAAGCAACTGTCTACGCAACAAAATTGTCTGAAAAGTGCCAAAAATATTATAATTCACTAAGTTTGATCGGGCCTCTTCATTTAGTGAAAAACTTAATTAAATGCCAAATTTTAGTGTAATGGTTAGGACAGACACATCACAATGTGGACTTGATTACGAATCAACAACAATTGAGATATTGGTTCACATTATTAAAACACTGAGATGTTCTATTCTTTATTTTTAGCAGAGAAAGTGAAAACCTGTGCAGAGTTTCGTCTGCCCCCTTGGAGGTTTCAATGTCTTGCAGGGTGACAGCCCTGTGATGCAGGATGTGTTCAGTCTAAACCTGTTTATGGGTCCATATCACCACATCCTTCTTTAATAATTCAAGATCATCGATTCTAAGATGCTGTTCTAAACTTAATGGGGCTCAAAACGAGAGACTCGCCCTTCTCTCTCTGTTTTTCTCTCTTATAATAGCATGCTGCTGTTGGGATGCTTCCTGCTGATTGGACAAGGTCAGACCCCATCCACCCAAATGCCTGAACACAGACTCCAACTTCATAGGGGAGGGTAAAGGTCAAAGGCCGGGCATTGGCAAGGTAGAGAATAACTAAGCTAACGCCCGGAATGAGATTAAATCCACTCCCCATAGATCTGCTCTCCCACAAAGTTTCCCTTCCTTCTACTAATTGATTGACCGCAGTCAAACAGTGTCCTTGGGTCCCTGGTGGACGCTCCCTTGGTCAAATAAAATCCCAAACAGACCCCTGAGTTGTACAAGGAAACAAAACCCCCACCACTCCACCCCTCCACCATTTTGGAGCAGTTCCCTCTCCATTTTAAATACACACCTGAGGTTTCAATGGGATAAGCTCCTTTTGATATTTCTGACGACATAAAAGCAACAATTCGGCATTAAGTAAAAGGTTACATCATTCCAGAGATAAAGAGAAGAAGACCCAAGTGGCTAGGCTATGTACTACCAACGGACCATGATCGCATCCAGCAAATAGCTCACCAACAACATGGCAAACTTTCTGGCTGTCTAACTATTGCGGTGCATGCATTTTTCCATCCCAACAGTGTCATTGTGTATTTCATCCTGCAAGTCTCACTGTCTCAAGATACATTTGGAACAGTGATTTCCGGCTCAACATCTGCACAACCACATTTACAATGTTAAACTCCATACATGCTGAAAAGTTGCTGGACTGCGATCTGTTCTGGAGTACCACACCGTCACCGACCTCATTCCTTCATCATGCCCACATTCAACCAGCATATACAGGTGTGTGTGTGTGTATGTGTGAGTATGTAATAGTTTAGTAATGGAATTGTTTAAAAAAACTTCAGTTAACAAGCCGTAAAATGAGGATACAAGATCTTTGGAATGCCTGAATGTGTTTTTGATCCTTTTGACAGAGGCAGGCTAGCAGTTACCAGACTGCAGGTCATTGTATTACACTGACTTGCAGAAGGCAGATCTATAGAGGGGGACAAAGACATCCATTGCTTCTATTCCAATCAAGATCATAACTAAAAAATAATGTTTTTCAAAATGTTTTAAATAGAACTCTATTATTTCATAAAGAACACATAATAACTGCTGACTGTGTCCCGAGTCGACCGTCCAAATGTAACCTACACCAAACCGAGGAGCAGCAACCCACTGATGTTTGAGTCACGCCGCCCTGGCTGGAAAACAGCAACAAACACTAAGCAGAGGATGCGTGCCTATGTGGGAGGGCAGTGGTAAATAAAACCCCCGGAAGGTCCGGTTTATGGATGACGCAACGTCAGTGGGTTCACCGGACGAAAGAGGAGGCGGAGCTGCTCTCAGCGGTGAAAACAGACTCCCTCTATGCTTTTCCACAGGGTTTGTGGATAAAATCAAGGTTGGTGCTCGTGCTCTGCCTGCCTGAAGCTGTTTGATTTCGCCTTTTTTTTCCACGACAAACCAAACTAAACATGATTTCTCTGGCTGCACTGGGCTGAAATACACACCAACATGAACTTCTTCCTTGACCAAAAAGCAAGTCATAGGGTAAAATTAGTATGAATGTGCATGTGCTTTATGCTGTCCAAACCAACCATAATGAAATTGTCTAAAGCCTGAAGAAAAGAAAAAAACTAGGAAAGAAAAGAAAAGAGAGAAAAGAGTGAGCAATTCATCTGATCATTTTTTTTATTTGCATTGAATTGAAGTTATCTATCAAAGTGGCCTTCAGGTTGTTTTCTTTTGCACCATAATTGGTGCTGATTAACTATAATCAATAAACTACTAAACTGCAGTATTACCGGGAAAATAATGGTACGTCTTATCAGTGACATTGTTTCATTGCATTCTGTCTTTTACATCTTTGTGCATCTTAATCCTGTTTTCGTTTTTATTTTTTTGTTTTTTTGTTTGTTGACGTGCGTACAAAAATGACATACCGATTTTTTATTTAATTCATTTTTCATGTTTAAGGTTATCTTTACTGACATTTCAATTTTTTTATCTGTTTTGGTTGATTTTTGGTGAAATACGACACTTGTAGCATTGAGGATTTTTAAGTTTTATGAGCAGCAAATGAACACACTTTCACATGGTCATGTACATTTTAGGGGTGGGACTCAATTAGAAAATAATCTAATAAACTGAAGGCTTTGTAATATATTATTCAAAAGTAATCACGTTATCCACATTTATTTTCTCTTTGGGAAAAAATGTGTTTGTTTGATAAATGAATTAATAAGCTTGTGCCTGAACTTTAAAATTTTGTTAATTGCCCCATCAGTCTACAACACAGACCAACTGATAAGTGCGGAAAACAGATTATTATCTCTTCAACATGACCTGCTTGCTTTCCTTCCATCCTCATGCAGCTGATGGATTTGTTTCAACAATCTCTTTCAGGGTGGCGCTTTATAATTCTGATCAGCTAAATCAATCTTCAGCACCTCTTTTAACCCCTGATCTTCTACCATGGAGAAGAGAGTGGTCTACAGTCCATGGCAAGAGATCCAGCCTATGAATGAGTCAATTTATACAACTTTGACTTGGACATTTGGTTCTGAGTCCGAGCCTGGCATGCAATCAATTGTTGAGGGAAGCACGGAAAAGGAGGGAATTGCTACTGTTACAGCAGTTATGACCATTATATGTAATTTCTAATCAGCGTGCAGTGCTGCTGCTCCCCAGGCTACAGCCCCTTTTTGGGCAATATTTAGTCAGGTAGAAATCACTTTGAGTTGTTTCATAGACTCTACTCATGTGAAATCCTTTTTTTTTTATATTCAAAAACCAGGCACTTCAATGCATTCCCTATGGGTTCTGGAGGGCTTGCACATATGTGGTTTTATCATTATGTGATCTGCTCAGGCTAGCAAATATGTGCTTTCATCATACGGGCAATGGTCAACAAGACTCTCTCCTCATATTCAGATATATCTGAAGGTAAAGTGACAAGTCTTCTTTGAATATATGGTCATTCCATAATGGTTCTGACACCACAGGGTGGCAGGGGAAGTTGTTTCTCCTTTCCAGGTTCCTCGCCATGGTCGCCCTCCATCCAGCACCTCCGCAGGTCCAGTGCCCGATGCTTCCTGACATAATGACGGAAGGCTGCCGCAACTGTTTTGGCAGGATGATCAAGCCTTCCTTTGAGGGACTAGTTGGTGACCGGAGTCCTTTCTGGGTGTTGGGGTGGGGGGGGGGGGGGGGGGGGCCCTGGGGGGGGGGCCCCTCCCGGGGGGGTGGGGGGGGGGGGGGGGGGGGGGGGGGGGCCCGCTTTTTTGTGGGCACGACC
>CAAKHD010013770.1:74351-86505 GCA_901007705.1 Fistularia tabacaria | reverse complement strand
GCCTAAAGTCAGTCTCACTGAATCTATTATCGACTAATGAGCAACACACACACACGCGCACACACACACACACACACACACACACACACACACACACACACACACACACACACACACAGCCACGTGCCTTCTACTGGCACCGGTGTGTGTCTGAGATGCGTGGGAGTCACTTGTGGTGGTTTGTGCAGGAGGGGGGAGCAGTGGGGAGAATCCAGGGATGTGTGCACACCCCTTCACGTGCCTGATCATGGTGAATTTGAGGCTGTGCTTTTGTATTCTTTTCCAGGTTACAGTGGTGTGTGTGTGTGTGTGTGTGTGTTTGTGTGTGTGGGAGGAAGTGCAGAAAAAACCCCAGTGGGACTGACAACACTGCAGTGCTGAGCCTCGGAGACACAGGGAAAGAACTATAGAAGAGAGGAGGAACCAATTACAACGGCTTGCTGGCCAACTTATTACCGTGCTTGGCTGGCCAGAAGAAAAAGTAACATCTATGACATCTACAATGTTTCAGGAATTGCTGATGTTTTTTGTGAAATGTCATTTGAACAAAATGCCTTTTTTTTTCCACCGAGTTCTAAGAACATTTTGCTTGATTGTTTAAATGTTCCCATTGAGTTAAACTGAATAATTTAAAAAAACAGTTTGTGATCCAGATCTCTGCCCAGTAAATACAGATGAATTTGTGCTTCAAGTGTAACCCTTACAAATGCCAGAGAAAACGGAAGTGGTGCTCCAGCCAGTGGACTACATTGTTAGAGTACCATAAATGAAGCTGTCAGTCACATAAGCTTTATAAGGATTTTATCTGGTGTTGACTCCTTTGTTGTATTTAACCAATTATGTTGTCAAATCATTCCGAGCAAGGGATCCTGAGCTCAAGGAAGGCGTGCTTAATTTTAACAGCGCATTTTGTGTACAATTATTTTGAAAAATACATCACGACAAAGCGGCAGCACCGATTTCAGTTCCGTGGAACAGCATCATAGCATATTTCTTCATGGTTTTGTCACACACCAATTTAAATTCTTCTAATTGCAGGTTGACCATAGATGGCAAAGAGAGCTGCGTTCTCACACCCGAGCAATCAGTGAAGGGGGGGGGGGGTAGTATGACAGAATATCTTGCATGTTTTTTTTTTTAAACACTGTGTTTTGAACATAAAGTTTATTAAATATTTTTTGAAAATAATTAAGGGATGACGTTTTTTTTTTCTTTTCCATGTAGGTGGTACAACATATTTACCTTTCTTGTGAAACACACAGTTTTAAGATTAATAGATAAGCCCTAGCCTTGGAAGAACAGGAGACCAAACAGGAGTCCCAATTCAAGGTCTACAAACCCATGTGCTCTAGAATCAGCAAATTAAGGTGCTTCATCTGCTCAAATCTAATCCATGCTGGATTATTTCTCAATTCATTAGACTTACGTATGCATACGATACATTCACTATTTTTTCCGTATCATAACAGACATGTTAAAAGGTTTGTAGCCTGGAGACCAATGAAAAAATGCATGCGTTTATGAACATTTTTCACACAGTACAGTTTGTAAGTTCCACACACATATTCATGTCAGTCTGAAGCCTGCTAATGAATATGGAGGTATGCTTGTCACATGCTTGTCATGCAGTTTTCAAAGCAGCAAGATAAGGACTGTGAAATATTTGGTCCTAATTTTTTAAACACTACTAAGGTTGGTAATATTGGACAGACTTCCAAACAATCATCTGCAGGCTGAGGAAGCTGGAAGAACAGTTTGAGCTTGAAGAATTCTGGTGACATGTGACAGGTCAGAGCACTAGCTGCTTTCTGCAACTTCAACAGATGGGATTCTTTGAGATTTACTTTCTTCCTGATCTTGCGCCGCTGTTAATTATTGCTATGCATTTGATTGTGATATCCCTTTTACTTTGAATGACATTGCAAAAAAAGAAAAGAAATGACATTTCCCTTCAATTTAATTTGTATCTGTTGGGTGTTTGAACTTTACTGTGCAGATTGAAGTTCTTTGCAGTTTTTTTTATTCATCTGTAAAGGATGAAAGAGTTCATCCATGATGAATTAAAATGTGTAGATCTAAGGAAAGGACAACAGGGCAATTGTTTGTTTATCTGGTTTATTTAGGTTAGCTGTTTTTTGTAATTAATGTTTCTTTGTTTTTTTTTTACTTTCAGGTGTGCTACACAGAAATTGACCATGTTATGTTTTTCATGTGACTTGATTCCTTGTTCCTAATCTTTTCATCGAAAGTTATATCAACAACAGGAGAGAAGGTACTGTCACTTGATCTGTAGCTGTGCAACATACCTGAGTACCACAGGAACATTTGGTTTGGCAGGAATGCAGAAGAAACATTCTGTTCATGTCAAACCTTGTTGAGTGAATCATGAATGTGGCCCAGCCAGTTTTCAAGAGTTCTTTATACCACCTCCTCATTATGTATGAGGGTTGGTATCACTGGTTTCTGAAAACGAATGAATGAATGAATGAATGAATAAATAAATAAATAAATAAATGGCCTTTTTGATGGGGCCCTTTATGTAGCCCATCCTTTATGCCTCTACTTGCCAATCACCAGCTCCATAGCTCTATCCTTGTTTCGCATCCTCGTGACCTTTTCAAAATGCTCTTTAAAATAAGTGATTGACACATATTATGAAAAGGACTTAGGGACTACACACAAACTCTCTCTCTCTCTCTTACACTATTTTAGTGTACTATTTTGGTACTAAGGGAAGAAAACTGAAGGGAAATGAATTATTATATGAACCTGACTTGATAGTGATTTGGGCCAGAAAAACTCAATGGCTGGATGAAATCTGTGAACGGATATTGTCACATCAGCACTTCCGATACCCTTCACTTCGATTAACAGTCAGACAACATGAATTATTCCAGAATATTTAAAGAAATATGATGAACAAGGTTTGAGTACTGTGTCTGAAACTATACAA
Organism: Fistularia tabacaria; assembly: GCA_901007705.1. Taxonomy (NCBI): domain Eukaryota; kingdom Metazoa; phylum Chordata; class Actinopteri; order Syngnathiformes; family Fistulariidae; genus Fistularia; species Fistularia tabacaria. The sequence goes on along the minus strand of CAAKHD010013770.1, from coordinate 83,552 downwards.
TAGCAGCAATCAGCTGCATTTTCCTCGAGATAAATGCACTGCTAATGAGATCAGCGTCCCTTTGACACATTCACTACAAAAGGTGCATTTGAACTGCACTTGAAGGAACATAATGTTTTAGAGAGCCTCATATCTCTTCCTTCTCAAGTAACATCAATCTATTTCAGCGTGTGATGTCAAGTTGAAATGACACCTCACACCCGAACTGCAGTCCCGCCACAACACGACAATCAGGCAACTTTAGGATCTCAGTCAGCCCTCCAGACATAATGGGGATTGCGTTGTCTGATTACAGAGTAGTCTGAGCAATTATCTCTCAAAATGACCTTGCAGTATGAGAGATTTACAGGCATTGTATTGTTATCGCTGATTGTACTGCAGCCTCTACAAGTTTGAATCACATTTTATAAAGATACAAATGATACATTTATTCTGTAACCTTAACATAATAGTAATTGTTTCCCTGAGCAGTATAATATAGATTTTTTACTGATCTGTGTGCTAATCTAAAGTATTTTATTTAAGTATTATCATTAATATGTCAATGCTCTTTAACCAGCAGCAGAAACAGTAACTTCCAATTGGCAGTAGAGAAAATTATCTCACTTTGATAGATTTTTTTGGATATGAAGTAAAACTTTTTTTGAATATCATGTGAAAGCCACATAAGGAGCTGCTTATTTCTGGATAATTTAATCATTTAAATTGGTTATCATAAAAAAAAGGCTTTACCCAGCCTTTCATTTTACCCTTGATATACTCCTGATCTATTCTCTGACCATATATGACAATAACAAACTTAAACTTTACTCCATGTCCCTGCTCTGTTAGTCCCATTGTACCAGCTACAAAATTCCAGTCTTTCCAGGAACAATGGGAAGCTGTGACTTCAGACGAGCAATGCCTGATGCCTCTCAGATAAGGAAGTCTACAGGAGCCATGGGGAGCACACAGACGTACAGCAGCACTATTTACAGACACACTTTGGTCTTTGTCTTTTGTCTCTCTGAGGCACATGGCATGCCAATCATTTCCCTTCAGCTCTTCAGGTATAAAATCACTGTTCAAATTCGGACAATACCTTGCAAAGATTTCTACCATACAAGGCGTGATAATCAAACATTTGCCAACCCTGTTAATATCAATAATGAATGAATGCAACAGTCAATGATGAAGTCTTCAAAAAGCAGATGCAAAAGTGAATTTTCAAATACAACCTAGAAATGCAGGTCTTGTATTTACTAATAATTTAACAGTTTCATTTCCTTCCTCAGTTTGTCATATGCAGTCATTTAATCACTGAAAACCCTCATTGAGTCTTATTATAATGCCTCCCTCCCCTGTTCATACATAGTGATGTTTCATTGTATTTAATTGAGACAATGTTATAATGATAATAATGTATACTTTAAAAATCTATATTTATTAATTATCAATGATCTATTGAGTGGTAAGCCGATAAAACCTGTTTGAGTAAGTGAGACTATGACAAATTGTTCTTACAATTGCTTGGAACTGAAGAGTGTAATTTATTACGCACTGTGTTCTCCTGGTCGCCTGTGGTCTGCTGTGTCCTTTATTGTCTACCTCCTGCACAGCGGTCAGCTGCTTCCTATCTGGCGCCACACCAACCGACCACCAGTGCCTCAGTGACACTTTGATAAGGGTCAAGACCAGAGAGAGAAAAGATGATAATAGTTAAAACAAAAATGAGACTCCTGTGCACAGGGCTCAGTAAATATAGAAAAGAAATTGCAAAGAAAGAATTTGCAGTGATGAAGGCATTTTAACTTCAATTTATTTAAGATCATTTCACAAAAAAAGTCTTAAAAGCACATTTAGAATGTACAAAGCCAGGACTTTTCTTTGTTGACAGAAAAAGGAAATTAAATCTTTTTATGAGTAATTTTGATGTGCTGTCTGAAAAGCAGAAATTAAATATATCCATCTTTTTTGACCAAGCTTTAAATTGACTTCTAATCTTATGAACTGATTTTGACTTTTATACAATGTGAAGAATAAAGCATGATCAAGGCGCCTGGTTTAGCCGTGAGGCATGAATTTCAATTACATCATGGATGCCGTGAACATATAGCGAGCGGGAGGGAACGAAACAGAGAGAGAGAGAGAGAGAGAGAGAGAGAGAGAGAGAGAGAGAGAGAGACAGAAAGAGGGAAACTATTTCAAAGTGAAATTCTGATAGATTTTGAAAAAAGATATATTGGGAGCCAGATGAATGAAATACAGGAGGGGGTGCTGCGGGGTGAGTAGATGTGAAAGAAAAGAAAGAGGAATATAAAGAGCAGAGAGAGATGAAGGCGCGGGGAGTTGAGGAAGAGATATGGAGAGATCTGACAGGGGGGACAGCACTCTTTCATAAAGAGCATTGGATATGAGCCTCAGTCTGCCTCCCTGGGGGATGCGGTCTGGATCCTCTCCTAATACACACATAAAGTAAAGTAGTATGTCAGGGGGAGACCAACATAACATTAAATGAGCACACACAAAACAACACATTTCTCCTGCGTGTTCTAAATAAAATCCACTGTGAGTAAAATGTGCTGTCCTTTCTTGTCACCACATATGAAATATTTTTAGGACTCCTCAAACTAAATGGATTAAAAGGGCTTTGGCACCATTTCATGTTTTTTTTTCAGTCAAAATCAATACACAGCTAATGTTTTACTGGAAAGTCAAGATTCCATCCAACAAAAATCCCTATTGCAAAAAACAAATATCCAGCTGTAGTTGGAGCATATCATGCTCACCATGTTTATGCATATACGGTTAATTTAATGATTTTTTTTGATAAATGATAATCTTTATTTGATCAGCTTGATCTTCCACCCATCTGAAGTGAATATCTATTTCACTTGAGTTGCATGCTACGAGGTCCTCTGACAAACGACTTGAAACTCATCGGCAATCATTGCAAACACTTCAGCACTGTGAAACCACTCCCATGTAGCAACCAATCAGGTGATGACATCAGTCCACTGCTGATAGAGCGGTTTCATTTGTTTTGATACAGTATATTTCAGTTCCAGAGGGATTAGCAACACAATTCCGAACAATGAAACAGAAAATCCTCTCTTGGAGTCTACGATCTAAGATTCTGCCCCGCAGCGATTGCTGAGCCGTGACGTGAACACTGAAACGTTTGCCTTCACTGAGATCAGCATTGGCTTGGATACGGAATGGTAGATGCTAAACATTTGTGTGCTGCCCAAATGTGCTGTTTCTTTACTCATTTAATTTTTACCCAGAGCAAGACTTGTTTCAGACCGTTCATTAATAAACAAATCTGCAACTAGTAATAGTATACCGAAATAAAAGTAGGTGTAAATCCACATAAACTTGTTTGTGAAAGTAATGGAAAGTTGAACAGGATCATTGAAAGTGAAACAGATAATACCGTATCATGACATGACTGAGAATATTCATAAATGACCATTTCAAAGTGGCTGGTGGTTGGTAAAATTTGCTAACTACTAATCTACTAAATCTAGCTATGGCTAATGTCTTCATTACCAAAGATTAAGGAAAAGATTGACTGTCAATGCAAATTAAAGCTTAATCCAACTTTGTGTTGCTTTCACAGAAACAATATCATTATTTTGAAAGCTTGGTTATCTGGTAGTGTTCTTTTTTTGTTATATACATACTGATGCCATACTGATATCTGTTGGTTAAAATATTTCCCACAGTCATCTATCATATCTCATCCTTATATAACTCAGTCTCAACAAAAATGAACAACTGTAACTCATTTGTTTGATCTACTTCCCATATTACTGCTAATATTAAGCAATATTAGAACTTCCACTGTCTTAATTTATTTACAGCACAAAGTATCTTTATAAGGAACAAAACATTGGCATGCTGGTGACAGAAAATTCTGTGTTCCATTCATCCAGGGGGCTGATTATGAAATGTTATCAGAATTACTCTCTGTCTTCTTGACAGATGAACCAGGAGACCTAGGTAAACATTTTCTTGTTCACGGTATTTCCTGTCGGGCTCAAAGCTGTGTCGGCCATTCACTGAGCTTGGATGATTATCAATAGCAAATCCGCTCGAATGAGGATTAATCGAGTATATAAACTGAAACAAACCGTGGAGTTTGTACAAAAAGACAAGAGATCCCTTTTTTTGCATGATCTTGGGAAATGTTGAGAATGTCAAAGAAAACAAGTGAAATTAGGTGAGGAGATAAATATCAAGTTATAGTACAGAGGGAAATGCAGAGAAAGCCAGCATGCTGAGCTGCAGCCCCCAGTGACAAGCAATTCTTCTATCGCATTATTCTCTTTCATCTTTCAGTCTCCCTGTTTTACTTACATGCATCTACGCTTTAGGGGGTTTTCTACCACCTCCACAATGGAGCCATATTCACACACTGCTAATTTCCCCTCTCAGCATAAACACACACACACACACACACACATTCCAACACAGACTTCTGTAAACACCTTCATCATCAGTAATTCATGATGTGCCTTCATATTTTCTAATTCAACACTAGAAGAGAAAAATTCAACATAAATTTCTTTTTTTCTGAAGAATTTTTGTGAATGAAAGGAAAAAAAAATTAGGCACCTCAATGTACGACAGTAAATCGTTGGTAAAAAGCAACTAAATAACATTTTCAATGCAGCCTCCGGTCGGCACAGGCCAGTGTCTCGCTGAGCCGGTCCCAAGCCCGGATAAATGCAGAGGGTTGTGTCAGGAAGAGCATCCAGCGTAAAGCTTGTGCCAAAACCAAATGGAGAAGGTTTTAAGTTGTACTGTCATGGTAATGATAGGAAGGAGGAGTTTGTTAGGAATGTTCTGGAGTTGAAAAGAATGTCAGATAGACTGATGAGTCTGAAACTGGAAATTGAAGGTGTGATGCTCAATGTTGTTAGTGGCTATGTCCCACAGGTGGGATCTGAGTTAGAGGAGAAGGAGAAGTTCTGGAATGAATTAGATGAAGTGATGTTGAATATACCCAGACATGAGTGAGTGGTAATTGGGGCCGACTTCAATCGACATGTTGGGGCAGGCAATAGAGGTGATTTGGAAGTGAAAGTATCCAGGATAGGAACGTAGAGGGACAGATGGTGGTAGACTTTGCAAAAAGGATGGAAATGGCTGAAGTGAATACTTTTTTAAAGAAAAGACCGGAACTTAGGGTAACTTATAAGAGCGGAGGTAGGAGCACGCAGATAGACTACATCTTGTATAGACAAGGTCATCTGAAAGAGATCAGTGACTGCAAAGTAGTGGTAGGTGAGAGTGTAGCCAGACAGCAGAGGATGGTGGTTTGTAGGATGACTCTGGTGACAAAGAAGATGAAGAGGACAAAGGTAGAGCAGAAAAAAAGTGGTGGAAGCTGAAAGGGGAGGAGTACTGTATGGTTTTCAAGGAGGAGATGCGAAAGGCTCTTGGTGGTCAGGGAGAACTACCAAATGAGTGGAAAACTACAGATAATGTGATCAGGGAGACAGGTAGGAGAGTACTCGGTGTGTCGTCTGGAAGGAAAGTAGATAAGGAGACCTGGTGGTGGAATGAGAAAGTGCAAGAAAGTATCCAGAGAAAGCGGTTAGCAAAGAAGAAGTGGGACACTGAGGGGACTGAAGAGAACAGACAGGAGTACAGGGTGATTCAGCGTAAGGTTAAGATAGAGGTAGCTAAGGCAAAACAAAGGGCCTTCGATGACTTGTATGCTCAGTTGGACAGTAAGGAGAGAAAGAATGATTTACACAGGTTGGCAAAACAGAGATAGAGATGAAAAGGATGTACAGCAGGTCTGGATGATTAAGGATGGATGGAGAGGGAAATGTATTTACAGATGTGAGAAGAGTGATGGGAAGATGCAAAGAGTACTTTGAAGAATTGATGAAAGAGGCAAATGAAAGAAAGGGAAGGGTAGAAGAGGTGACTATCATAGACCACAAAGTAGCAGAGATTAGTAAAAGTGAAGTGAGGAAGGCATTGAAGAGGATGAAGAGTGGAAAGGCAGTCGGTCCTGATGCTATACAGTACTTGTGGAGGTATGGAAGTGTCTAGGAAAGGCAGCGGTTTTTAGGAATGAGGGGGATGTGCAGAATTGCAGTAACTATAGAGGGATAAAGTTGATGAGCCATACAATGAAGTTATGGGAAAGAGCAGTGGAAACTAGACTGAGAGCAGAAGTCAGCATTTGTGAGAAGCAGTATGGCTTCATGCCTAAAAAGAGTACTACACATGCAGCTTTGAGAATGCTAATAGAGAAGTACAGAGAACGTCAGAGGGAGCTGCATTGCACTTTTGTAGACCTATAAAAAGCATACGATTGGTTGCCGAGAGAGGAACTCTGGTTTTGTATGAGGAAGTCCAGCGTGACAGAGAAGTATGTTAGAGTGGTGCAGGACATGTATGCTAGCTGCGAGACAGCGGTGAGGTGTGCTGTAGGTGTAACAGAGAAGTTCAAGGTGGAGGTGGGACTTCATCGGGGATCAGCTCTGAGCCCCTCCTTGTTTGCAGTGGTGATGGACAGACTGACTGATGAGGTCAGACAGGAATCTCCATTGACCACGATCTTTGCGGATGACATTGTGATCCGTAGTGAGATCAGGGAACAGGTTGAGGGAAACTTTGAGAGGTTGAGGCAGGCTCTGGAAAGGAGGGGAATGAATGTTAGTCTCAGCAAGACAGAATATATGTGTGTAAATAGAGAAGTACCCGGGTGGAACAGTAAGGCTACAGGGAGTGGAGATCGAAAAATTGGAGGATTTCAAGTATTTGGAGTCAGCAGTCCGGAACAACAGAGAGTGCGGAAAAGAGGTAAACAAACAGGTTCAAGCAGGTTGGAACGGGTGGAGAAAAGTGTCAGGGGTACTATGCAACAGAAGACTACCAGCCAGAATGAGCGAAAAGGTGTACAAGACAGTGGTCAGACAAGCAATGCTGTATGGTTTGAAGACAGTGGCTATTGAAGAAAATACAGGAATCAGAGCTGTAGGTAGCAGAGATGAAGATGTTGAGGTTCTCTTTGGGAGTGATGAGGATGGACAGGATCAGGAATGAGACCATCAGAGGGACAGCACATGATGTTTTGGAGAGAAGGTCAGAGAAGCCAGACTGAGACGGTTCGGTCTTGTACAGAGGAGGGATACTGAATATATTGGTAGAGGGATGCTGGAATTGGAGATGCCAGGCAGGAGGTCTAGGGGAATACTGAAGAGAAGATTTATGGACGTAGTGAGTGGTTATGAAGTTAGTTGATGTGAGAGAGGAGGATACAAAGAATAGAGTTAGATGGAGGAGGTTGATTCGCTGTGGCAAATGAGGTTTGGACATGTCAAACAGATTACTTTAATATTTGGAAAAGCTATTCATCACAAGGTAAGGACTGCCAGATTTGATATGTAACAGTCCTATGTACAATATGTAACTCTTTTTCGCTAAAGATTAATTCAGTATACACACGCACTGTGTTTCCAACCGGCTCTGATATGATTTTATCATATTACAATGAAAGAGACACTTATGTATAAAAGCCAATAAAATAACGCAAGTCGAATTCACAAACACATTAGTCTTGCCCCACGCAACACAATGTGTCACACACACACACACACACACACACACACAAAGGGTACACGTGCTCAGGGTGTTAATGACTGTCAAGATATGACCTCAGTCAGTTTTCTGGGACTTCAAACATCAGGCTCCCTTCAAGTAACGTCCAATAATCGAAGGAGGCAGGTGGAAAAGTTTTCTCGGTCATCAAACTAAGCTGCTGTCATAAAGCGTATGGGAACGGCTGGTCAAACCCGCATGCACAATAAGTAAAAGTTCCAAAAAGATTTTAAAGAGGACATGCCTTAGCCGTTGTCCTCTCTTCACCTCTCTTACTTACTTCTCCGAGTAGCTGTGTTGCATTGAACAGTGCAAGATAGATAATGACATTATAGATAAAACTCAACTCTAATCGGTAAATAATTAGATTTGAAAAGGACTTTTATAAGAATCTGTCCCCGTCATGGATCTCAGGTGTCTGACGTGTGAAAATGCTCTCAGGTGGACACACACAAATACATTAGCACACTGTCGCATGAATGCAAATTGGTTTAAAGGTAGGATTGCGCTCTAGGGAAATGGAATACTTTTTGCCTTATTGCAAGGAATGCTGCAATGAAAAAGTAGTAACCCAAAAGAAAGAAAATGACAGAAACATGTCAGGTACCTACGAATAAACTCTCGAAGCAGAGAAAGGAACTTCGCAAAGATTTCAAGGTTGTTTGACATTGGAAAATCAAACAAGACTCGAAATGAATCATTCAGACAGAAGGCTCCAGTTGAAAATGTATTTATAGGCATTTTAATTAAACAAAGCTGCTGTTTCTGTACCTGCAACTTCAGCGGTAAAAGATGTGGTGGCAGCTAATTCTTCCTGTGCTGGAAACATTCCCTTTTCAGACTCTACAAAGTCAGATCAAAAGTACCCAAGTAGAGCCTGACAGCAAAACTATGTATGTTGGTCGTCCTCTCTTACTCATATAGCACCACATGAATGGAAAAGATGGAAGGGATCTATTGAAGGCTTGATCATACTCCTCAATCTTTTTTCTTTTTCTTCCAAATATTCAACTTTAGTTAACTGGTGAGAGGTACATGACGGGTTACCCCTAGTTCATGTGATGTTGAGAATAAAGTAGATGTTGAGAGTAAAGTAGAAATCCCTGACTAGTTGATTGCTTCAGGTTTGGCAGTTTGACACAAGTTATTTTTGGATATCAAACAATCAGCAACAGGGAAAGGTTTTTATTTTTATTTTGGTTTCTTTTAAAAAGCATTTTTTAGAAGCACTAAGGTTGGTGATGACCCATTTTGCACCGCCCACTTCCACCCCTGCTGCATCTAAAAACATATTTATTCTCACTAATGTGTGTGTGTCCATGTGGTTGAATGAACTGTGATCCTATTTAACCAAATCTTTGGTTCCCACAGCACAGACTGGCTCTAGTTTTATGGGTATTCATTGAAGTAAATGTGTTTTAACATTTCACATGCACTGAAAAATTGTGTACCTTTTTTTTTTTTTTTTTTTTTTTTTTTTTACAAAACTTTTTTCTTAAGTTTTAGCAAGAGAACAGCAAAAAGAAAATGAAGCAAACCAAGAAAACCTTTTATTTGATGGTGGGGCTTTTTTTTTTTTTTTTGCTGAACTGAAAG
>CAAKHD010013770.1:60087-70787 GCA_901007705.1 Fistularia tabacaria | reverse complement strand
AGATCTAATTCAGTACCTCTGCCCACTCACTTGCAACTGTCATATCTCTCTCTCTCTCTCTCTCTCTCTCTCTCTCTCTCTCTCTCTCTCTCTCTCTCTCTCTCTCTCTCTCTCTCTCTCTCTCTCTCCCTCTGTGCCAGTGAACATTCATTTTCTAAAGGTTTGATGTCCTCTCTTCATGACAGAGACACCCATGCCAAAGGCAATTTGCTGTTGTTACTCTGACGTTACATCACTGCCCAAGTTGCCTCATGGAAATGGGTCGCATTGGTCTTTGGATTGAATGTGCCATTATTTTTAGACAGGACACTTTTGTGTGTCTGTATATTTTTGTGGAAGACGTAATAGTTACATCACATCATCTTTATAAATGTGTATAATCTCTAAGCTCATGACTCTGTTTATTATATATATATATATATATATATATATATATATATATATTTTAATATATATATTTATACACATAAATACATGTGTTATTGGGTTACCAATGAATTGAAAATAATGTGCTTCAACCTGGTATCACAGCTGTGAGCCAATAACAAAACAATTGTGTAGTTGCGAGGCCGATGTTTGTATTATCCATTTTTCAGTGTCCTATTAGTCTCTGTGTATACGAAAAATAGGACAAACTACATTTCACTTCTTAATTTAAACTGTATTTTTGCAGCAATTTACATATTTTCTCTGTCTTTATAATGTTTAATTGGTGATTATCGGCCTTTTGTGCCACGTCAGTTTCTACAAGGAACAAATCTTAAAGTATGGGAGTATGGGTTCTACTCTTCTGGTCTCAACAGTCTGTATATCGTGCATGCTGGTTTCTGGGAAAGCGCAAACCTTTGTTTCTTTGTAAGTACAAAAGAAAGTTCCTGGCAGGAACAAACTAAACAGTCCAAACTGGTTTTTATTTCAGTAAATTACAAAAGTGAACTACTGTTGTATCAACAACTCCAGAAATCATCGACTATTCTTGGTGAAGGAGTTTGTGTGATCTTCTGACTACATTGTAAGGGGCATGAGCCTCAGGTACAGAGTGTGAAGGCAAAGTGGTGTTGCATTCAGATTAAGAGTCATTCATTTCTGGGGTTTTCCAAGGTGAAAGATCTTGGTGGGGTGCGGGGGTTGAGGGGATACTCACATCTGAGCCCCAGTGTGTGGGAGTTTTCCATACTAATCAAGTGCGTTGTCTACTTGCGATTAAGAGGGATGAATAAACAGTATCTGATGGTTGTCTATGGTTCGTTGCTGAATAGTTTTTCAGAGTATCGAGCATTCCTAGAGTGCCTGGAGTCCCAGGATCAAGCACCACCGCATGACTTCAAAGATTTGCTGGGAGACAACACTTCTGTGTGCAATGACAGAGGAACCTAGAAGAGGTTGACGGGGAGAAACAGCCTGTCTCATCTAAATTAGAGGGGATGCCTTGGTGTTGGGGTCATTTGCAAGAGATGAGTTGGCCATTAGAAACACTATGTCAGAGTGTTGATGTTGATAAATCTACAGGTACCAGACCTTGTCCTCAAGTCACATCTGGTGGAATTGCCCAGAACTTCATCAGATGGAGGAATAGAATCTGAAGGGTCCGCAGTCAGGTCCGCTATTGTGGAAGAAACCTCGCGGAGCAGTGCTTAAAAGGTCTTGGGTGCATGCTGCAGTGCCAACCAGACAAAACCATTGGTCGAGACCGAGGGACTTTCAGGCATTGCGGCTGGAGCACCTTGAGGAAATCCTGAATCGGAATTGTTATGTCACCCATGGCGTAGTAAAGGCTGGAGAACTCTGGTGGGCCCTTGTTCATGTCTATAGGGGAGATAATTTAATTATTAATTATTATTATGAACACATTTTTATATGTATATCTAAGCTCCCCAATAACAGTGCAGTTATCATCATTGCATTTGTATCCAGCTGGCTTTCATTTCATTTTTTTATATTTACACCGACAGTATATTTATCTATAATGTCAAGTTCTTCGTTCATTGTTTTGACTTAGAAATAGCGTCTTCGTAATTGGTCACTTTCTTTGACGGTACAGCTGTTTCTGACAACTCCATCTTTTCTACTTTTGTCTAATACAAAATACAACAACTTCTTAATTATTGTATTAATCTGACAATGAGCAGAAAAGTAATGATGTGAGTATTTCGAAGCTTGGTTTGAACAGTTTCAAATTCAGATGACACCTCTGGGCTTAGAATCTATTCTCTTTTATCCTGTCTCCGACCAGGCAGCAGCTTCATGGCTATTTCTCTGGTAGCCACAGCTTCTAAAAAGATCTGAAGTGGACACACACACACACATACGCACACACCTCCCTTTGATCCAAAAATGTGGGCATTCTTTGCAATCTTGCCATTCCCTATCTCCCTTTTAGCCCTGCTTGATATGTATCAGCTATTATGTAAAGACTGCCTCGTGGTACAGTTCATAGCAGACTGGATGACTCAAATGTCAAGTGCTGTCAGAGGAACAGTTTCATCAGATAGTGCAGTTTCAGGACTTGCCTTGCCAAATGATTTCTGACATTCATCTTTCTTGGGTCAAATAAGTGTCACTGTATAAATGATTGGAGATGGAGCAAACTTAGAATTTAGGCCATGAAATACACATATGAATTGGCAGGAAAAAATATAATAACATTCCTAGTTTCTCAACACCAATTCATTATGATATTTCACATATGTGGACAATAACTGTCAACACGTTACCAGGTGACAGGAAAATAACTAGATATACTGTAATTACATAGCCATTATATGTATCTGATGTAATCTAATAGTCCTATTGATATTTATGGCATGTCTGCATAGCATAGAACAGGTGTCGGGAACCTAAAGCTCGTGATCCAGATGTGGCTCTTTTGATGACTGCATCTGGCTCGAAGTCTTTGCTGACATTTCTTAACATAAGTAATAAATAATTCTGCTTAGATCCATTTATTTATTTTATGTTACATATATTTCATAATTGTGTAATTTGGGGTACGGGAGGGTCCGACTTCAAAACTCTTATTTTTATTGCATAATGCAGCTGCCTTCACAAGTTGTTGTGAGGTGAAGAAGTAAACTTCCCTCCAAATGAAATAGTCAGCTCGCTCATTGATGCAGAGCGAACCCTTTTAACTGTGAGGATGGCGAAAAGAAAAAAGAGAATGAGTAGAGAACATTTCAACAGGAAGTCACAAGGTGACTGGAATTCAGGTAGTTTTGCTGCTTCTTTCGCAATAGTGAGGAACGGAAAGCCATTCACAGATGAATGAATGAATCTCAACATCACCACGTACGAACCAGCTATCAGCAAAACCATGAGGCACCAGAAGTCGCATTAATGGCAAGAAATATTTTATTCATTATTAGTCAACTCCAGTATAACTAAGAAATTTAAAAAGATTACATTAAGAGACTTATTTTACTATAATACTGTTGGTCTTACTTGAAAATTTGCATGGTTGTATTCAGTGTTAAAAATATTACAGCTCTCACAGAAATATATTTCAAAATATGTGGCTTTCATGGCTCTCTCAGACAAACAGGTTCCTGACCCCTGGCACGGCCCATACTTTGAGATATAAGTGGTAATATCTAACAATACAATAAACTACAACTTTTTCTACAATTTTTTTTTTTGGGGGGGGGCTTTTACTTGAATCACTGTTTCTTTCGTACTTTACTCCCTTCGAAATCCAACTGTGACTTACTTGTGGCTCAAATCTTTTTTTTTCTTTCCACGATTCAACACCAAAACCCCTCAATCAGGCATTTTTATTTTTTTCTAATCGGATATAGTTCTCATACTGAATAGCTGGACTTTGGGGTTTATTGCATAACCGAGGATTTGTGAATGTAATGAATGGCTTCCATAAAATACTGTCACAGGTGCATGTAAAACCTGCATTATGCCAAACAGGGAGTGTTGTATGCATATGCTTCCTCTGTATATGAATCATAAAGAATTTAAGTTAGACCTACTCTGAAAAATATAATTCTATTGCAAGTTGGCTTGAATCATTTGTCCCAAAATGATATACACTATGTTAAGAGGTCACAATATGAATTTGAATGCCAAAATTATAAGGTGTTTTTTAAATTGAAGGTAAATAAAATCAATATCAATAAAAATGATACTGTATGTGCTTGCGCCATCCAGATATTTAAGATATTGCATTATAATGTGTGTTTGCATCTAGCTTGAATCTTGCTAAAAGTACATTTATGAAACATGTTGTCACAAGTGCCAGAAGAAAGAGAAAAGCATTCTTATTGCATTGACAGCACCTAAAATTGCCAAAATTCAGTTGCAAAAGTTACCAGCTTAAAGAAACAAAAACAAAGGAGAAGCATCCATTCTAAAATCCCCACAGCTGCTTTGTAAGTCGCAATTGATTTTTAAGTTTAGTCATGAGTTTTTAAATCCCTATATCAATGACAAGCTGTACAGACGTCAAGTAATACAAGCCTTTTTTTTTGGTACCATGTCCTAAACTCAGTCAAAAATCTCTTGACTCATTTCTCCTTGGCAGCCTCTTAAAGAAACATTCAAGCTAAAACTATCATTGTGGCCCCTTTGGGTTTCTTTTCTCAGTTTAAGTTTCCCAAGTAAAGCATGACCATGGAATACATTTTGCCCCTGGAGGCTTTTAAGGATTTGATGTATGAACTTGGCATTTTTAACCCTGTTTTATTCGCATATCATGGCCAATTCCAAGTAGGTCTCCATGTAGGGAGATCAGAATGCAAACGCTATATTGAAACTTATGTTTGGTTATGAGCATAGCGATGATGAGTTTGAAGATCACTTGCTGCTTGCTTGTCAGATGCCAGGGAAAAACGTCAGCAAGCCCAGGAATGTCAGAAAGAGCAGTTGTATCTGAAGGCTTCAGTTTTGCTTCTGCGGACTTGGCTTTGGTGGAAAAAGAACATCTTTTATCTGATCACCATTTTCTGGCCATTATACTCCTGTTGTGGAGGAGAGGTACAAAACCCCATTGTCAGTACCACAGAGGGGAGGAAAATTACTACACATTGTCCCGTGAATTTGCTGAAGGCACACCATTACTGACTGTCTTCAATCTTTATTTGGCATTTGGAAAGTCGTGAAAGCATTGGTTGTGGGTGGCTTGTTCAGTTGTGCATTTACATAATCTTTGACTAATCTTAAGAAAAGAACTCAATTTTGTCTGAACTAAATCTTTGAGTTGGCTTTTTCTGGTCATGTGAGCCACATTAGTAAGCATTCGAAACGAGACATGTTTTAGAGCGTTTATGAATCACTGAGGTCACTTAAGGTTGTGCCCTCCGAATCAAACATCTTGATGTGGATGGTATTGCTCAGGGAGGGGGATGGTTGTGTACACCATCTCTGATCAAACTGCCTTTCTTGCTCTGTTCTAAAACATCAAATCTCGATAGGTGGACTGCAGTTTTAAATCTGTAACTTACGGTTTGTATAGCACATGGCGGCAGACGATAATTCTGTTTGGCAGATCCAGTGTCCTAAATGTTGCCTTACACCAGGCATAACAATGTCTGTCTTAACATATTTTGATTTTGTTTTGTTTTTAATGTATGATACAGCATTAACGTTATAGTGGGACAATGTAACAGAGAAAAAAAACAACTAGTCACATCGCTGCATAGTTTGGTCAACTATTGTAGATCAATGAAACTCTAAAGCATAATCCAAGGTATTCACATTAGCCAATCGGAGATTAAACCACACAGCAAATTGCCCAGATTGGAAGAGCTGGAATGTCCAGTCTACACCGTCTCATCCAATGCAGCATGTCGGGAAATACACTTGGGAAGGGGCTTGTTAAACCCTGTAAGTAGGTAGGGCTACTGTGAGCCCAGTTTAGCCAAGAAGTGAAAATAATACCTGCGACCAACTGGCAACAGGTTCAAGTTGATCTCCCCATCTCGCCCAATGGCACCTGGAATGGGCTCCAGCCCCCTGTGGCCCTTGGTTTTACAGTCCTCTGCAGTACCCAAGCATATCTAGAGTATTCACAACATGGACTGAATTATTAAGTTCCTCTGAAAGTTGCAAAAACTGTACTAAGACCGATAAAATTTCTTTGCGCATTATTACATAATGATTGGCGGTAGGTCAGGGCGTCAGTGGAGAAGGTTTGGGGGTTGGGTTTTTTTGATTTTCAGACAAAATATTGGAATCAAATATCCGCATTGCTTCAGATCCAAAAGACATTATTATCAGCAGCATGGCAGGCTGGAAATGATGAGCCATGAACAATTAAGAAATTAACATGCTTTGGATTTTGTAAATCCTTCCATGCATGCAATTAACTATGAAAGGTCCGGATTTACATTTTGCACATTTGTCTACAAAATGTATGCAATAAAGTCTTTGTTCTTTGCCAACATTTTACAATAGCTATCCTGAAAGAATAGCGTGCAGCAGAACAGCTTCCCCCATGGTGCCTGTGTGTCTACTGTCAAGTTAATAGTGATAGGGTGGGGCGAATAGAGACACAGCATTCAACAGGAGGAAAAGAAAAGACAGTGGAGCAGCTTAGACAATGGCTTTGGCCTGCCTTTGCTATTTTGAGAGACCTCCTCCACCTTTAGCCTCGCCCCAGTCTTCACCCACCCAAGTCTATTCAGTAGAAAATCTTTTCGTCCCGTGCAAGCAGGCATCTAATCTGAAGGACATGATGAGTCATTGACAGTATTATGCTCGAGACAGGCTTCCCGGATGCAGTTGTTTCTCTGCCTCCAACCTGCTGCAACATGAACAATCAGATTGGAAGACCATCTAGTGAGAGCTTTAGGATAAGAAAACAATCCGGATTTAATTTCTTTTAAAAGCATTCCTTCTAAATGTATTTTAGTTGAGAAATGTATCAGCCACATTATGTGGATTTCTTTCTGAATGTGACTCTATGGATTACTTTATTTCATCATCAGCTTCCAGCTTGAATTGTAGCCAATATGAGACATGGACAGTACGCAACACTGTAATGGTGCCCTCAGCACAGGAAACCTGCCTTCCGATGATAGGATGTAGCCCTCGCCATGGAGACAGCAGTCTGAGGTGGTGTCCTGTGGGTCAAACACAAGCTCACACATACAATCTGATGCCATCTATGGAAGAAGCAGTGTGTTAGACATACAAAAGTATCAGGAAAGAACTGATGCACAAATCCCTTCCCTGTTTATACAGACCATAACCTTTAACCACTGGCAAGCACACGCACACTTTCACTCATACACACTCTCAGCTCTGTGGTCAGCAGATGTCTTTAAATAGATGAAGGAACCACTAAGCCTCTGTCAGTCCATGAAGAGCTAATGACCCTCTACCCTCTCCTGTCCTATGGTCTTTTGATCTTTCACTGTTGATCCACTGCATCTTAAACTGAGTCAGTGTTGGCAGATTATCATACTCCTATCTTGGCACAAACTAGAGCAACATGTTGATTAATATTCATCGTTATCTCACAAAATAATGAAAAAAAGTTAGCCCATGTTCCACTATATGTCTTAAAGAAAAAAATTGTACTCCAAGAATTCATTAAAAAAAATCTGAACAGTATGGATAATTCTAAACCTGTGTCTGTGTTTTATTTTCCCACCAAGAAGAACGCATTTCACTTATTAAGTATTGTCCAGGAAATTCTTTGAGACTACGCTGAGGAGCCCCAAATAATAGATGCCGTAATAAAAACTTCAAGGCGTCGGTTTCTATTTGTATTTCAATTGTAGTAACCTTGCCCTGTGTTCATTCATGTATATGTGAGGTGTGTACACATATAATTTCCTTTGGCTTGTTTATACTCCGGCTACACGCTGATCTGAAACCTACGCACATTCCCCTCTTGCTCCATTCTTTAAAGCAAAATATTCACCCCCCTCCCTCTTTACATCCCCCCATGAACAGAATAGTCCCCTTCCACTTTCACACAGAACATACAAATGAACAGCTTTCTATCAATCATTTGTAACATCAGCATTGTTGTTGTACTATCATGGAGAGTTGCTGAACTTCATATGGCCGGACAACATGATGTAGGGATGAGTTAATAATCCACTGGATAGCAAGGACACACAAACTCGTCAGGAGTTCTCGTGCACACATACATACCTCACATGGTAAAAAGATGGACCACCGGAAGCATCCCAGTTGTAAAGTAATTGCATAAGCGGGTGGTTTAGTGCTTTGAACAATTTACTTCATTGAATAACTAATGGAAGATCAACCCAACCAATCAGAGTCGAGTGCCAGTTTGGTAACTCGGGTAACTCAGAAGGTTCAAGGTAAATGGATTTTCGTCTTTGTGGAAAACAAACAATTATAAATCAGTATTGATCAGATAAGTTTTATTTTATACAATACAAAAGTGGAATGAAGATTTGTTTTTCCTTTGGTAGGTTTTTGTTGTTATTATTTAGATATTAGTGAATTCAATTCACTAAATCCTTAGAACCTAATTATTACCTCCTTGAAAAGAAATGAAAAGCAAAAAGTTCAGAGCAACTGCATACATCTTGTAACAATATTGTATAAGAAGAAGTTAGATTACACAGTACAATATACTGAAATGTAGATTTGAAATGTAAACTACATTGTATCCAGTTTGAAACTGTACAGATATACTGTGCGTGTGTCAAACCTTAAAGTGGTGTGTCGGCAAAACAAGATGTAACATTACGTAAGCAGGCACCATGAATCATCAGCATACGGCAAGTGAAGCAGTGGGAAGATATAGAGCAGCTTTTTGCTCTGTCTGCCCCTTCCCTATCTCCCCCAGCCTACCCTGTTGTGTCCTGAGCTCAGCATCCAAGCAGACCTTAAGATGCTGGGCTTGGGGTGTGTTAGGGACCTACTGCGCATCGAGACAACCACCCTTTCTTTTTTTGTCTAGCTCAGATTGATGCACCCTCTGTCTCTCCATCTAATCTCACAGTTGGTTTCACTGGTACGACTTGAAGCACCCTTGGAGAAATGCTCTGCTCTGCTTCTTTTTCAAGTGTTCCTCAAACAGAGGGTTACACAACACACACACACAGTTCAGAAGAGAAGATGAGAAAGAAATCTATAGTACAAGATGATATTTATGCTTGGAGCTCCGTGCTAATAGTTACTAGAGTATAATCATATAGATGGAAAACAGTAATGGGTGCAACATGAAGCCAAACAATAACTTAATGTTGCTAGATGGTATGTGATAAAGGGAATAATTGAATGCTTTACATCCACATTGAGACCTTTGTTTTGAATTGGATAATCTCAATATAGAATCAATTATCATATAAACATCCATCTATCCATCCATTGTCTGACGCTTATCCTGCATTCAGGGTCACAGGGGATGCTGGAGGCTATCCCAGCTGTCAGGCGATAGGCGGGACACACCCTGGACTGGTTACCAGTCAATCGCAGGGACACATATACAGGAAAAAAAACACACACACACACAGTTGTGGAGTACGCCCTGGACTGACCAGTCAATCACAGGGCCAAATAAAACGACAAACAACATCCACTAACTCACTCATTTGGGGCATTTTCCCAATTTACCTGCTGCATGTTTTTGGACTGTGGGAGGAAACTAGAGAACCACACGCAGACCATGCAAACTCCACACAGATGAGTCCCTTGTCGAACCAGGGTTCTTCGTGCTGTGAGGCTGAAGCACTAACCACTGCACTACCGTTGGGATTGCTTCATGGTAAATGCTGGTGATTGGAATCAGAAGCTGGAATATACTTCCTGACACATTAAGGCATACATTCTAAGGTATATATAAGTTTAAATTTTGGAAATACAAATATCTTTAGCAAATGTACGATTTACCTAGTCTTAAACTAGACATTCTCGGCCGTGAAGTTCAAATATGGAAGTGCAATGAGGCAAACAAGTTTGGGGGGCTGTTAATACTTAAATAATGCTACTGCTCTCTTTGACCTCAGGTACACAGGAAGGGATTTCAGTTTTCAGAGGAACTATTGCTTAATCTCAAATAAATCAATGACCTCAGAAGAAGCATAAAGTCGTATGCGTGTATCCAACTCGACTCCGACAATTATTATACATCCTTATCATAGTTTGTACTCGCACCGTGAGAGGAAAAATCCGCATTCTTTTTTCGCATGAGCTAAAAAGGACACCACATCACTGATCATCCCAGAATACTCTCAGACCTATCTGCTAACAGGGAAACAAAAGAAAAATAATGCATCATCCTCTGGGAGGAAATACAAAATACACATTTGAATAACCCTAAGAAAGTGTCCCTTCTCTCCAGAGATATGAAATGTACTGAGACAATGCCCAATAGCTAGTCAGAATTATGTGCGAGACTTTGTGTGTTTGTGCACAGGCATAATGCTCTGGTTAAAAAAAACACATTATAAATGAGTGTAGGTGCACAGCAGCTGAAGTCGATATGCACCAGTTTGTTAGGTAAACATATTATGAGATTATTGAAGTCTGCATTTTAGCTGCTTGCATTATGTACCTTTAATTCTTCCCTGTAACAAATATTTTCCCTCAGCTGAAGGATTGGCTAAGGAGAATCGCAAAAAGCCACTTAGGATTTTTTTTTTTTTTTTTTTTTTGTATGGTAGTTATAGTTATAATACAGCTCATTTGTGCTTTAGTTTCCTTGGTTTCCCTTCCCCCCCTTCGGTAATTACCTAGTGGTACCGAAAAATCAATTATCGTTGTTTTTGAAA
>CAAKHD010013770.1:22506-60067 GCA_901007705.1 Fistularia tabacaria | reverse complement strand
TTTTCTTTTAAAAAATTTTTTTCCTCAGTTTATGGTTTGGTTAAGAGAAATTAGAAAAAAACCACTTAGGATTTTTTTTTTTTTTTTTTTTTTGATGGTAGTTATAGTTATAATACAGCTCATGTGTGCTTCAGTTTCCATGGTTACCATTCACCCACTTCGGTAATTTACTAGTGGTACCGAAAAATCACTTATAGTTGTTTTCGAAAAAGGAAAGAAAAAATAGAAGAGAGAGTGAAAAGAGGAACGACAGCTGTAAATACGTACAATCAAATAATAGGCAGCACTTTTGGGTCTCTGTTGTTTGAGATCCAAATTTTGTGCCACTTTTGTCAATTAAGACAAAATGATGCGTCGGCCTGGGTCAGGTTGTCATGCTCTCTTGTCGAGGTCAAATGAACCAGCACAGAGTCCAGCAATAATCATCCCTTGATCTATTTTCACCAAATTACCATCTCTCCTTCAAGACACTTGTTTGGGTAATTTTAAATTTTTTAATCAAAACAAAATTCTACGAATGAGGGAATTGATGCATTGTAAGAGAGAGCACTTAAATAACAATAAATTCCCTTATCTCATAAAATCATAAGGAAATTTTTGCAGTGATTTTATACAGTTCATTTTTCTAAGATGTAGCATTGAGGGTTTGGGCAAAACAGTTTTATGAAATATAGATAGACAATAATATGAATGCTGATTGATATACAAATGTTTTACAGAAATATGGAAGGACAAATCACAACTTTCCCAGAAGATTGTGTGATTCACAATCGTTGCTGCTCAAATTTTGAAGGTCAATCATAATGCAAGATTAGATTGACTATAATATGCATCTAGTAAATACAGTATAAGTTCCATAATATTTTGACTTTTTTGCCTATTTATCTTCTTATCTCTCCTCTTGACTGACACTCGCAAATCAATGATCGTACTGTTTTTCAAGGACAGGAAAATCTTGTAAACAGACAGCGATCACATGGCGCCATTTTGTCATGTGCCAGGAAAGGTCAGTCTCTTCTTTGTGTAGTCAAGTGTGTGTTTGATCTTTTTATGGCTGCGTTCCCAGTGGTGGTGTGTCTCCAGCTAGCCAATAAAAAGGCAGGAAAGAGTGAGATATGGGTCGGGTGAAGAGTCGGTTGTACAAGCAAAGGCACCATGAAGAATAAATGTTGATGGGACCGTTGGACAATTTTCATTGCTGACGTATGTGGAGGGGTTAAACGAGGGTATTTAGCAGGGATTACCGGGTGCACAGTATAATCAACAAATATATGTCCATATATGTGTTGTTAAGTTTGAAAAGTGTGTTTACATATTTATACGTATCTAATGTTTTAGTTAGCAAATATGGCAATATATATATATATATATATATGTATATATATATATATATATAAGTATAACATTTGATTTTTATTTTATAATTCAAACTCCTAATCAGAAATGTGTAAATGTTTAGTTCTGAGCAATAAATCTGCTGTCCAAGGCTGAATCAAATGGTTAAAAGGCTGGGAAAAAGCAAAAATATGGACCTTAGTTTGAAAACAAACACATTTGTCAAACAGACGCCCTTGCTCAGAATGATACTGCGTGACTCGAAAAACAATGTACAATAAATCAGAAGCATCATCCAAAATGTTTTTTTGTTTTTTAGATTCAATCAGGTTTTTTCTTGATCTCAAAAGCCATTAGTTTGTCCAACAGCTAGCCCACTTTGCTCTTAAAATGCTGTTGCCCACAGATCCTTTTGGTTTTCAAATATAGTTACATCCCAAATCAATTTTTCTGCAGGTAAATTCCAAATTGAATTTAAGAATCCATTGCTCACCACTTACACATGCCATGAGCAGAGCAAGTGGTTCAGTCACAGTTGACTGCTCACTTGCCAAATATAATTCCAGAGTTTGGTCAGGCTTGATTCAGAGAGACATGGATGAAAAATCAATTGAAAGCCGTGACAATGTTTTACAGAAGGCGTCAGAATATTTTGTTAATGGTAAGCTACACAAAGTAGTGCCGACATAAGTCATGATATTTACCTGAATTTGTGTTTATTGATGACTGACATAGGAGATTTACAAAACAAATATATCAAGATCTTTGTATAGCTTCTTTTTTTTTTTTAAATCTCTTGAACTTTTGTAGACCTAGAGAAAGCATATGACAGGGAGATCAAGAAATTGGAGGATTTCAAGTATTTGGGGTCAGCAGTCCAAAACAACGGAGAATGCGGAAAAGAGGTAAACAAACAGGTTCAAGTAGGTTGGAGAAAAGTGTCAGGGGTACTTTGCAACAGAAGACTCTCAGCCAGAATGAAAGGAAAGACAGTGGTCAGACAAGCTATGCTATGTGGTTTGGAGACAGTGACATTGAAGAAAATACAGGAAGCAGAGCTGTGGGTAGCAGAGATGAAGATGTTGATGTTCTCTTTGGGAGTGATGAAGATGGACAGGATCAGGAATGAGACCATCAGAGGGACAGCACATGATGTTTAGGAGAGAAGGTCAGAGAAGCCAGTCTGAGATGGTTTGGTCATGTACAGAGGAAAGATATTGAATATATTGGTAGACAGATGCTGGAATTGGAGATGCCAGGCAGGAGGTCGAGAGGAAGACCAAAGACAAGATTTATGGATGTAGTGAGAGAGGATATGAAGCTAGTTGGTGTGAGAGAGGAGCATAAAGAGAACAGGGTTTAAGGTCAGGGAGAAGGTTGATTCACTGTGGCGACACCTGAAGGGAAAAGCCAAAAAGAAAAGAAAAAGAAGATGAAGAACTTGGTCTTCAAACAAATGAAAGACATAGTGCCTAGCATGCCTTGGTTTTGTATATCCATATACAATATATGTGCATACATATTGCATATGAGTGTGTGTGTGTGTGTGTGTGTGTGTGTGTGTGTGTGTGTGTGTGTGTGTGTGTGTGCGTGAGTGCGTGCAGACAAATGCTCACCTGGACAATAGCCTAAGGAATCATAGGCCAAACAGAGCCATCTGGTCCCGGAGTTAGGAATTGACCAGTCAGCTTTAAGTATGCAGCCCTCCTTCGTTGTCTCTCTTCCTCTCCCTCACGCAAACACTCATCCACCCACACGAAGATAGACAGGCCTTGGCTATTTGCAGTCTCAGCAGAGATCTGATGGCCTTTGTGAGGCAGCAATGCTGGAGGCTACAGGCCCGGCTCTATGACATGTTGACTTCGTTATTTTCCCATTCCAGGAGGATTTGGTGTTGATCTTTCCTCTCTGCATGCAAAATGAAATCAAGCTTTGTGAGCCATTTCCGCGGAGACACAATGCCATTAGGTGTAATTTTAAAGACCCTACTTCGGATTGAAATCCTACAATAACTGATATTCAGTATGGTAGCTTTGCTTGTGTCTTTGTAAGTCAAAATATAATCCGTTTCGGTGGCACCACTTTTGCATCCTCTTCCATATCTATTTCTTAGTTCATACCTGAATTTTTTGTTAAATGCTGTCCACATTTATGTGCTTGCCTGATTTAGTTTTGTTGCACTGTTATCAATTGTGAAAAATTAAACAAAAAGAGGTAAACATAAAATTAATTGGTCAGTAATCCCAAACCTTTGACATAATTTTACCAATAGCAATGAACAGTGTAAAAGTTATTTCACATTTGTTATGCAACATGTGGGACAGCAAATGTTGGCAATCTTCCTGAAACATGATATATGACAATAAACGTCCTGTGCAAATTCTTCACATTGCTGTGTGAGATTCCACCAGATATCGTTACCCTGGATGGTACCTGTGTCTCTTCTCCCAAAAGGCTCATAGCTATGCAATACATCTTTGACAACAAAGTCCATGGCAATAGCAGCTGACCCAGTTCTTTGAATGTTATCTAACAGAATTACCTCAGTCCAGCTCATCATGGGTTGAACCTGCTGCTGTTGTTTAACTGTTCATTTCTTTCTGTCAGTCAGCGCTGTAATAAACATGTGAACCACCTGTCATCCAGTGTCAGTGGAGACTGGATCCAAGCCCAGCGGCCCTATGCAGGGTGAAAGGTATGAATAATGGATCAATGGTAAAAGTCAGCTTGTTGTTGGTCCGTGTCCTAATGTAAATATCCGACTCTTTATACATATGGAAGCAATGAAGCTGCAGAGTCAAATGATAAATTAGGTCATGTTCTTCATGAGACATATCTAGCATTTGAGTAAGCTACTCTTAAACATAGAAGGCGCCATGGAAAACAGGCAAAGATGTCCTATATTCACAAAACCAAATAGCCGTCTCAAAATAGACAAAAAATATTTTCAGAATTTCATCTTACAACCTAAGGTTCAATTTTTCAGGATTAATGCCAATTCAGGGACAGTCTAAATAAAAGCACATTGTTATGATATAAATTTGAAATTCATTGAAAAGTCTCATTATCTTTAATCATCAATGAGCGGTCTTATATCAGTTCACCTTTAAAGAAGCAGCCTTGAAATTACTCCTAGTATTAAGAGTTCTAGAGCAGACTCATTCACTGGAAAGGTCATTCAAATTTCCTCATTCAAACTCTGTAATTAATGCACAATTCATTGAGGCAATCGGCTACTGAGATCTGAATAGGGAATACATTCAATTATACACAGAGATTTTGAAAAAGAAGAAACATTAGGACAAAGATGAGTAACTTTAAATAGAGACAAAAATACACTGGTTAAAAGTAGCGCTGTGGAAAATAAAGTTCCAGAATGCCTCCGTAAGCATATAAATGAATAAAAAAAAAAAAACACCAAACGAAACCCAGGCTTTCAGTATTATCTACACAGATCAGGAATAAATTATTCACACCTAATTCAACAAGTTTTCTTTCCTCAGTTTTGCAAGGATAGTTATGAAGTTAGTTGGTGTGAGAGAGGAGGATACGGAAAATAGGGTTAGATGGAGGAGGTTAATTCGCTGTGGCGACCCCTGAAGGAAAAAGTTGAAAGAAAAAGAAGAAGGGTTTTGCAAGGATAGTCGAAGTGGTCAGGTGTCAACTAAACTCCTTTGTTTCCCTTCTGCTTATCAGTCTTTTCTAATGTCAACATAAGCCTTGTGAAAAGCGCCCTTGTTTCAACATATGATATGTCAAGTAACCTTGTTTTCTATATTGCTTTCTCTGCCATGGTTGACCTGAGCATCTGTGTCCTCAGATTGCATCCACCACATGATCCTTTGTAAACACTTCATTTTGGCGAAGCTTTTAAATTTCTGGGAATAATGTACACAGGAGAATCTCGAAGTGCAATGGAAACAAACAAGGACTGAACAAAAAGGACTCTCGATGGTGGGGGTTGACTTTTGTCTGGCAGCGAAATGATGAAGCAGTCAAGATAAAGGCTACACAGGTGCTTTATTACCAGTACAAGGAGATGCACTTTTATCATTCAATTGACTCACAGCTTCTTTATATGGAATTAATCCTTAAATATGATGTCTTATTAGAGATAACTACAGTTTTTTGGGCGTGCTGGGTTTTAACGCAATTGGAAAAGTTTTACACACACACAAAAAAGGGTTCCAGGAATATATCACTATCATGCTCAAGAGCTGCGGGAGTTGCTTCATTACAATTTACTGTGACGGTTATTCGCACCATTTTAGCAATTTGATATCACTTAAATTAGGGAAATCAATATAAGTGATAGCAAGAACCACAATGTAGCACACATTGTTGGGTAGTTTAACATGACAATGTAGCAGAAAATGTCATTAATACAGAGATTATTACTCAGCATGGTCTGCACAAGGTTTACAAAAACATTGTGTCAATATTCTATCATATAAAGTTACATAGAAACCCATGAAGCACTAACATACATTGCATGTAGGAAAAATTAACATTTAAGCTCATCACATTCCAGCCTGCTCCATTACAGCTCACCCCACTCATTTCTGAGCTTCATGTACCTGTCCCTATTATACTAATGAGAATAAGAAACCAACTCATCCAAAGAAAAGGGAGGTGGAGAATTTCCTAGTGGTGAAATACTGCTAAGGAAATGAGTGGGGAAGATAGAGGCACTATCCATTCAAGCGTGAATCTCTGCTGCTAGAAGACCTGAAATGCAATCCTTGTAAATGAGCTTTTGTTCCACAACCATACTCGGACAAAAGACAACACATCCTTATTTTCAAAACAGCATGTTAGAATCACAGCACAATTGGTTCAGGCCCTTTTTGTCTTTGGTTAAAAGAGCTATAATGCTTTTCTCCTTTCAGAAAAAATATGGTTGGTAATGTACCTCAGTGTCATGCCATCCAGAGTAAACAAACAAATTAGCATTTCAAAATTCCCTACACAGCCACAAACTTTGGAGATGTTGGTGTGGTGAAATGTATTCTGCTTGGTTTCCGCTTCTGCTGATATAATTTAGGATATAATTGTGCATAGCTGAAGAACATTAAAAAATAGAAGAAGCAAACTGCCTAAGTCTGAAAGTTGGCATTATGGTACTGAAAGGAGTCGAAGGCCTGTCCTACTTACAGGCTGTTTTTGTTCACCTGCCTCCCTATGAGTCATGGGCTTGTATGTATTCTCAAAACCTGCTATTGTGGTTATTGAGTGCCAAACCGTAATCCTTACCTGTGCTAAATGTGACAAAGGGGTCTCATTTCATGACTTAGTATGGTTACAGATGTGACCCAAATCTGTTTTTCAATTGGGTCACCAGAGACGGGAGAGTAAATACAATGTGGACATGTTTAATCAGGTTCTCCATAACATTATGCATGCCCACTCCTACTTTTCCGTGAAGATACTGTGACTGATGCATAATGTCGTAATTTACTTGCCTTCAAGGCACCCGGGATTCAATTGATTTACCATGTACAATAGATCTAGGCCACCTTTTACTGGCACTGTGACCATGTGACTTAGTATTAAATAGACGTAATAGTTAAAATGATGTATTAGCGAGACTCAAGTTCTAGACCATACGGAAATTAAATCCCATGCAAAATTCTGCAGAAAATTGAAAGGACAAGTGTTCGGATCCATTACCCCTAAGGGGATAACAAAACGTCCGATTCGTAATAGTTGAGTGAGATACAAACATTTTTTGGGTTGTTTATTTCAGTTGTACTTCCTTCCTTGCTTTTATCCATAAACTAGTCAGCCTTGCCCCAAACCAATCAGCACTCCAGATTAAACCATACTGAAACAATAACAATGGTTGATTTAAAACCCCTTTCAAAAAAAGGTTGCATCTCTGCTTATTCTGACAGTCTTAGTCAAAAGGGCTCTTTTTGCATACATATATTGGAGTATGATTAACATATTTGAAAATCTAAGAATAAGTATTTTCTACATCCATCCCGGCCCAGTTGATACAAGTATGATGTAGGAGCTTTGTTCAGTCAAAATGAATGCTGGGAGTAGACAGACAAGAAAGAACATGTATTTTTCGTCAAAATATGAAAATAATGAATGAATGAATTTTCAAGCCTCGATCCATATGCGGATCTCTGAATTCCAAAGTTTCCCCTTCTCTTGTGACCTCCTCTCTTCAGCCTTGGAATATGTTTTTATCTGCATCCACTCAGTTGATTTAGACACAAGTTATTTATTCAAAATCACACCGACCGATTCTTCGCACTTGTTTTGAGTAATCTTGCCTTGCCATCACAAGAGTATATGTGACTACGGTAACCAGGGTAAAAAAAAGGCCAAATAATGAGAGAAAAAGAGACCTCAGGAAAATAGTTACATTCTGGATAATTTCATTGTTTTTAACCTCCATCAAACAGCCCATTTAAGATTTGAACACCTTCAATAAATCCAATGCATTTGACTGACACCACCAGGTTTGTGGATTGATTGTGGACTCAGACACCAGGATGCAACAAGACATTTGGTTTCCCAGCTCTCTCACCCTCTCCCCGCACACTCAACAAGTTTCATAGCAGAGTTTATTCAACCTGCTTGAACTCAGAAATTTCTCAGGCCTTTGCTTCATCTCGGGTGGCTAATCTAGCACCGAGCCTAACTCTCCTGCCATGGAAAATTCCCTGAGCTCAAGTGCGACAGACCCTTCAGAAAAGAAGAGCACAGTAGAAGAAAAAAGAAGAGGCCATTAACAAGAGAGAAAAAAAATAAATCAAGCTTATGTATAATGTTCGAGGAGAACAGGAGAAAATGAATGACTTGAGGCAAAACAATTAAAAATGGCAAGTGCAATAAGCAGGATAAAGGAGAGACTGGAAACCACTGATTGCCAGTTTTGTCTTTGCTGTTTCACTTTCTACTTTGTTTCTCATTAGAAAATATCTGTTGTAACGTTACCCAACAAATAAAATGTCTGTAATTTAAACTCGTGTTTTCAGACTTCAAATAATGATTCCTGTAATCAGCAGAAAATATCAACAAGGTGAAATTAAGTTTGGCTTTTCAGCAATTCTTTTTCTGACCTTTTAAATGAAGAAGGACATTTTATATGTCCTTCTTCAAGTAAAAGAATAATTTCACAGAGTATCATACAGCTTATATCACTTTACAAGCCTCTCATTCACCTGCAGATGATATCAATATCAATACTATTATAGCACACTGAGAAGGGGATTTGGCTGTCACTCTTTTTTTTTATCAGCAATCAAAACAGATCCTCCGTATAGAAAGTCCAGTTTCCTCCTCCTAGATTAAAAAGTAAAACAAGGAAGGATGCTGAATTCTCATTTTTTCCCTGTGCCCGATAAAAAGATAAATGCTTGATTTGGCTAAAGCCACTGACACTGTCCTTGAAGTCACGTACAGTAGGGTGAGGCCTCCATCAATTAACCTTTTATTCTGTGTGAAACATTCACTAGAGATGGAAGATTTGAGGCAAAAGGGAGGAAAGCTAAATAATTCCTGACGTTCCTTTGTTTCCATTCAGTTTTACGATTGTGATTTCGTCTGAGTTTTGAGCAGTGCAACAAACCACGTCCCCCTGATCTGACTTTTGGGTGGTATCCATTTCATCACACGCTAGGTTCTGGGAAAGCATGTGTGTGTGTGTGTGTGTGTGTGTGTGTGTGTGTGTGTGTGTGTGTGTGTGTGTGTGTGTGTATGTGTGTGTGTGGTCATGCAGTGTGACACAACACAATACCTCTCCCCTAGCCAAAACATAGAGGGTGGGATACACACACTGGCTCTGTGGTAAATGTCACACACGCCTCATCAGGGGATGTGGATATGGATTGGGCACTTCCCTCATAGACCCTCTTTTCTTCAAGTGGCACTGACCAAGTACAGTGAATGCAACACGTGCATTCACACATGCATTCATCAACAAAGATGAAACAGCACTCACGTCAATCCTTTATCAAACTCTTAAGTCACGATCAGACATTTAACAGAATCATTTTGCAGTCACTGTGGAAATATTCTAATGGAGACATAACTGGGGTACGATTAACTTATTATAAATTATAGACACATTTTAAGAAATTGCTCGACCACTTAACTTTGCCACCATAAAAATAGTTTCTCTCAAACTGAAGGGAAGCAACTTCATGCCAAAAAGGAAATCATAATAGCGTAGTTCTTCTCTAAATCATATTTAATAATGTTCTCTCCATTTTTTTTTTTAAATATCTTTAGTCTTACCATTCTTACCACCATTAGCAACGAAGGCATTTAAAAAATAAAGACAAATCAAATTTGCACTGACCAAAAAACAAGTCAGATTATCTAAAAAAGATGCTTCGAGGGCAGTGACAAAGTCATGTCACCTGTGTTTTGGATTATCTTAAATAACATTGGAATTTTTTTTAATGGATCACTGTAATTGCCACTGTTTAGTTTTGTATTGTTCATATAATTTCACAAAAAATACATACATACATCTATATATATGTGTGTGTGCACATATATACACATGCACTTGTGTTTATTTCTATACATACATATATGTACGTGTGTGTACATAAATACGTAAATATATATATATATATATATATATATATATATATATGGAGAGGGAGAGAGAGATATTCTAATACAAACACAAGTGAAATAATTGCAAACAAATTGGATTTAATAACAGAAGACATAATCAACATCAAGAACATTTCCCTGAACTGAGTGACACAAGTTGTTTCACTCAATTTGTTTTACTTATCGGTAAAATACCATATAGACATATTAATGCTGACGCTGTTCCTTCTTCCAGAATTTGCCTAAGTAACTTTTTCAAGTTTTTCTGAAAACACAAAAAACTGATGATTGATGAAATATATATGGTTTGACTTTAAATTTGTCAGATTAGTTCAGTTTTACTGCCGATTGAAAATGAAAAAAATTGTGTCCGGCAGTTCACTCTCAGATCTTTCTCCAAAAGTATCTTTATATCAGAGATACAAAAAAAAATGGAAAACAGCTACTTTGAACACTCTAAATTTTCACACGTCAGAAGAGTCTATCACCAGTAGACTTTGGCCAAGTATTTGACAAGAACGATTGACTCATGTAGAGTTCAAAAGGATGCTGATAAAAATGGTTTGCTGTTTAAAAAATGAAGCAAAATGAGCAAATGATAGATAATTTGACTGTTTTGCGGTCAATGCATTGAGGAGATTGACATCTGATTACCTTTGACTCTAAGTGCGTCCAATGCTGAAAAAGGTGCACTGCATACCACGTCTATCCGTGAACTGCTCAGACTGAAGAAAACATATGACAAATTGAATTACTTGTAAGGTTATGCAAGTATGTTCAGGTATGTTCCAAAACAGTGTGACTACTTCTTGTGCAGTCATAAACCAAGCTGGAATGAGCTGATATCTGGGTTTGGCTACCTCAAGGCACATTTGTGCGCAAATACTTCATCAGATGCCTCTTTGTTTTTGGCCATATATTATCATCTCACTTCTTTGGAAAATGTGAGTGATGAATTGTTTTCCACCTTCACTTGTAAGTGGCTGTGGGTTTACCTTATCTGGCCTGCTCTCGTATCAAAAATAACTGTTTTTTCTCTCTCTCTCTTTGCAATCAGCTGTTTAAAAAGGAAACAGTGGAGCAAAAATATTCAGACCAAAGCCTATTAGAGAATTTACATTATAATTTATTTTGTTTTTACAAAACGTATGAATCAAATATGAATTATTTATATTCTACAAATGTGACTTTTGTGACAATTACAAGGTGTAGTAAACAGACGAGGTAGGCGAAGAATATTATTATCATTCCTGAGAGTTGCTCACAAATTAATGACTGTCAAGATCAGCAAACCTATATTTCTGATGAAGCCTCTGCTGCCATCTGCCTTCCACTGTCAGTGTTTAATTGTGATGCTTTTCACCTCTGTGAAGAAGTGGTAAGAATCCTTCCCCCCTTCCCTCCCAACACCGGAGCTCTTCATCCCTCCAAAGGGTAGGTTCAAATCTCTCACAAGCCAGCAATTGGTCCACACCAGACCAGCCTGTAACCTCTTGGCTACTCGATGGACTTTGCCCACATCCTTGGACCACACGGTGGCTGCAAGACCATAACGGACTCCATTCCCCTTCAATATGGCTTCTTCCTCTGTCTCAAAGGGGCTGATGCAGGTTACTGGTCCGAATATTTCCTCCTGCATGACCCGGGAGCTGTCACACAAACCTGAGATGACAGTGGGCAGCATGAAGTACCCATTCAGGTTTGACTCCGGAAGGTCCAGCTGGTCTACTCCCTCGCCACAATGGATGATACCACCTTCTGATTGGGCTAGAGCCACAAAGCTGCGGACCTGTGGATCAATACAACATAAAGTAAATTGTTTGTCATCAGCATATTGAGCAGTTAAAATCAACTGTGATTTCAATTACTTTATATTGTAATGTAACATCCAAAGGAAAAGTAATCTGAAACAGAATCAGCAACTTGCCTTTTAGATGTATAGTTTCATTAATCCCTCATCAAAAGTTATTTTTACTTATTTTATTTATTTTTTTGCAAAATTTCCAGTGCTTCATGTTCACATTTAGGCAGGGACATATATAGTTTTTATATGTTTTTTGTACGGTGCTTTTTTAATATTATTTAGATTTTATATTTATCTTCTTCATCTTCATCTTCAACCGCTTATCCGTGGTCGGGTCGCGGGGGCAGCAGCTGGAGCAGGGAGGCCCAGACTTCCCTCTCCCCAGCCACATGGTCCAGCTCTTCTTGGGGGACCCTTAGGCATTCCCAGGCCAGCCTAGAGACATAGTCTGTCCAGCGTGTCCTGGTTCTTCCCCGTGGTCTCCTCCTACATGGACATGCCCAGAATGCCTCCCCCGGGAGGCGTCCAGGAGGTATCCTGACCAGATGCCCGAGCCACCTCAGCTGGCTCCTCTCTATGCTTAGCAGCAGCGATTCTACACTGAGCTCCTCCTGGATGGCCGAAATTCTCACCTTACCTCTAAGAGAGAATCTGGCCACCCTGCGGAGAAAACTCCTGCGATCTCGTTCTTTGTGTCACTACCCACAGCTCATGAGCATAGGTGAGGGTAGGAACGTAGATCGAAATATATTGAGAGCTTCGCCTTCTGGCTCAGCTCCCTCTTCACCATGACAGATTGGTACAGAGTCCGCATCACTACAAACGCTGCGCCGATCCGCCTGTCGACCTCCCACTCCACCCTTCTCTCACTAGTAAACAAGACCCCGAGATACTTAAACTCCTCCACTTGGGGAAGGACCTCTTCCCCAACCCGGAGTGGGCACTCCTCCATAAAAGTTATGAACAGAATTGATGACAAAGGGCAGCCCTGGCCGAGTCCAACTCCCACCGGAAACGGGTCTGACTAATAACCGGTGATGTGGACAAGCTCCTGCACTGGTCATACAAGGACCGAACAGCCTGTATAACGGGCGTTGATATCCCATATTCTCGGAGAACCCCCCACAGGATTGCTTGCGGGACACGATCGAATGCCTTCTCAGATCTCTTAAACACGTAGACTGGTTGGGCAAAATCCCTTGCTCCCTCGTGAACGCTGCTGAGGGTATAGAGCTGATCCACTGTTTCACGACCAAGACAAAAACCGCATTCCCCCTCCTGAAACCAAGGTTCAACAACCCGGCGGACCCTCCTCTCCAGCACCACTGAATGGACCCTACCAGGGAGGCTGAGGAGTGTGATACCCCTATAGTTGGAGCACACCCTCCGATACCCCTATTTAAAAGGGGGATCACCACCCCTGTCTGCCAGTCCAGCGGCCCTGTCTCCAACGTCCACGCAATGCTGCAGAGGTGCGTCAGCCAGGACAGCGCTACAGCATCCAGAGCCTTGAGGAACCCAGGATGGACCGGATCCACCCCCGGGGCCCCGCAACTGAAGAATCTTTTTGACTACTTCAGAAACACCAGCTCCAGAAATAGGCGATCCTCTCCAGAGTCCCCTGGCTCTGCTTCCTCATTGGAAGGCGTTTCGACAGGATTGAGGAGGTCTGAAAAGAATTCTTGCCACCGATCTACAACGTCGTGCATTGAGGTCAGCAGTGCCCCGCTCCCACTGCACACAGTGTTGACAGAGCACTGCTTCCCCCTCCTGAGCCTCTGGATGGTGGACCACAATCTCCTCGAAGCCCATCGGAAGTCGTTCCCCATGGTCTCCCCGAACTCCGCCCAGTCTTCTCCTCGGCAACCGCCAAAGCCGCATGCCACTTGGCCTGCCGGTACCTGTCAGCTGCCTCCGGAGTCCCACAGGCCAAAAATGCCTGATAGGACTCCTTCAGTTTGACGGCATCCCTCCCCGTTGGGGTCCACCAGCGGTTCAAGGGTTACCACCCTTGAAGGGTTTCCGCCTCAACAATGGAAGCGCGAAACATGGTCCATTCTGATTCCATGTCCCCCGACTCCCTCGGGACGTGGTTGTACCTCTGCCAGAGGTGGGAGTTGAAACTCTTTCTGACAGGGGACTCTGCCAGACGTTCCCAGCGGACCCTCACGTTACATTTGGGTAATGACTTTCAATTTAATGTATTTAAGTGAATTAGAATAAATGAATACATAAAATGTTCTAAATTAGGAATGAGAAAGAGGACTCGAACTTTTCCATGACAATGGAGGTGAAATTTGGAGAATGATTAATTAATATATCCAATATCAATGTCAATATCACAGTTACAAATCATAATATAGCAAAAAAAATCCTCACCTTCTCCAGGTGGTCTTTGCTGATGAGGGCTCCATTGTTGTTGCTGAGGTCAGAGGGTGCCCCCGTTTTCCACTTCTTGGCTGCAGCCACAAACCTCTCCAGGAACACACTGTAAATACTTTTCTCTACATATATCCTGCTGGTGCATAGACAGATTTCTCCCTGAGAAAATAAATTTTGTTTAATTTAGGACTTGTTGTTCTGTGTACCAGCGGTATGACAATAAATGGGGTTTTATCTCCCTCGTGTGGACACAGTTTCACCTTAGAAAACTATAATAACTGTTCTTATTTGAATGTCAATCTGCATTGCTGATCTTAATTTTTTTTCATGTCATCCAATGAAATGTGCTTTCCTCACCTGGTTTGAGAAGCTGGAGCGAACAGTGGTTTCGATGCACAGTTCCAGGTCTGCGTCTGCAAAAACGATAGCAGGGTTTTTCCCGCCAAGCTCCAGTGACAGCTTCTTACAGTAGGGGGCGCTCCTTTCATTGATGTGCCTAGCTGTTGCTGTGGAACCGGTAAAGGAGATCAACGGAACGTCAGGGTGGCAAACGAGAGCGTCTCCTGCTCGGGAGCCGACACCAAATACAATGTTCACCACGCCTGGGGGAACACCTGAAGAAACAAGCATTTTTTGACATATCGATTTTTCAAGATATCAACATTTGGCTAGTCGTTCATTTATTTTGCACTGTGGTTGCTGTGCTCATACCAGCTTGCTGCATCAACTTGCACATCATCCATGCGGTCACAGAGGTCATCTCGCTAGGCTTTGCGACTACTGTGTTGCCCGTAGCTATTGCAGGAGCGATCTTCCAGGTAAGCAGGTAAAGAGGCAGATTCCATGGACTAATCAGGCCGGCTGCACACAACAAAATCACCACTTATGAACGCACAGAGGGCCAAAATACTTTTGAATTGGTCTAATTTACAACCACACAGCTCTCACCCACTCCCACAGGGCAGCGGATGGTGTAGTTGAGGCAGCCAATGTGGTCCATTTGGGCGGTGTCATTGGTGTGGTGGAGAACCGAAGAAGCAAAGAAGCGGAAGTTGTAGACCGATCGGGGAATGTCCACAGTCCGTGCAAATGTTATGGTTTTACCTTCAATGAAATAATGGAAATAGTGAATAGTGTTGGCTTAATTAAAATGCAAATCTTTTCCTTTTGGCTGCTGCCTTCAGGGGTCACGCCAGCGAATCACAAGCTTCCATCTGAACCTCTCCTCTGCATCCCTTTCTCTCACGTCCTCTCTCATTCCACCCATAAATCTACTCTTCGGTTTTCCTCTAGGCTTCCTGCCTTGAAGTTCCAACCTCAGTATCCTTCTACCAAAATCATCAGTAGTTTGTTTCAGTCTGGCCTCTCTGTCCATTTCTTCATAACATCTAACATGTGCTGTCCCTCTGAAGGACTCATTCCTGATCCTATCCATCCTCTACATTCCCAGAGAGAACCTCACCTTCTTCATCTTTGCTTCCTGTCTTTCCCTCAATGCCACTGTCCCCAAACCATACAACATCACTAGTCTCACCACCGTTTTCTATGCCTTTACTTTCATTCTTGCTAATGTTCTTTTATCTGTCTAGCGTGCTCTGTATTTTACCTAATTTTTTTTCTGTGAAATATACAATGTGAGATATAAAGTATATCAAAATGAAATCCCTGAAGAAATACAGAAACGTGCATTATATATATATATGTATGATGTTTTTATCTTCTTGTTTGGCCAGTGGTTGATACAATT
Organism: Fistularia tabacaria; assembly: GCA_901007705.1. Taxonomy (NCBI): domain Eukaryota; kingdom Metazoa; phylum Chordata; class Actinopteri; order Syngnathiformes; family Fistulariidae; genus Fistularia; species Fistularia tabacaria. The sequence goes on along the minus strand of CAAKHD010013770.1, from coordinate 44,216 downwards.
TCTCCTGCTGTGTGGCACCGGCACCTTGGTCTTTTGACTCAGCTTGAGCAAACTCCTCCAGGTGGGCCTCCATCACGTCGGCCAGCTTGTTAAGAACCTGTGCCCTCTGCTCTGGACTGCGAGCTGACCACTCGGGAAAGGCCTCTTTTGCCGCTGCCACAGCTGCCTCCACCTGCAAGGGGTCAGAATAATCCTTTAGCTTTTACATGTTTTTGACTAGCTTTTCTCTGTCAAACTGTTCATCTATTTATTGGCTCCTTCATACTGTCCTGAGTAAGATCCTTTATATATACTAATCAGGAACACACGAGGGACACTGTCACCAGAATGCAAGAATGTTGATAGAGCAGAGACCATAACCAGCCCTACAGGATCTGGACAATGTGGAAGGCATCCTGAAGCTCAAAATGCATAAGTCATTGTTGGAAATCACATAACTTGACTTTTGAAAAGTCCTTGTCCTTGTAAGTTAACTTCCGTAATTAGAAATAAAAAAATCTAAAAATCTAAAAATGTACAAAACAAAATCCATCTGAAAATGAATAAGAAACCATGAAAAATGATATCATGCCCAATTATATATATATATTCTATATTCATATATATCTCCAGCTAGTCATCCAAAAATAAACCAGAAACCATTCAAATGCCCTAAAACATTTCATTTGCCCAATGAAATCAACCTGAAATAAAACAAAAATCAAGAATATATCTCCTAAATAATTGGATGTAATTAACTTAATCAATAAGAGATTACCTGAAAACAACAAAAAAAAAACTCGAAACCTTAAACAGTAAATTATTTTAAATCTAGAGAAACCCCAGCTATTGTTTTAGTAGCTCGCCACAGGAATGATACCTTTTAAGGTCACCAGGAACAGACATAAGGACGTCCAAGGCCCCCTCATCCTACAATGACCATCAGCATTTAGTCCTATCTTACATCTGTTTGAGGCAAGCGAAATGTCATACTCTATAAATACACCCTTGTCACCTGCTGACAATATTAAAAATTCTGAGACTGACTGGGGTTGTAAAGTCCTCATTTTTAGTGACCTGGGTATCGGCCTATATAAAGGGTGCAAAATAAATCACAACCACACAACACAGCATATACCAGTAAATTGATAGAACCAATAAATCTTCATGACTCTAAATGTATATGGGGGTGAATTCAATGATTTCATGTGCTGTGTATGGTGCAGATTGGTACAAAGTGTGTAATGGAAGAAAGCATGTGTGCATACCTTTGTGGGCACACTGGGGGGTTATTGGCCCTCGTACACCTATACTGTATCTTTACACATCAACCATCTCACATCCTTTTCATTTGCGAATTCCCAACATGTGACCCCTGTCACTTCAGGAAGTTTGAATATGTTCCAATATATTTCTGCCAATAATAAAAGCAGCTCACTGTGTGTGAGTGTGTATGTATGTTTAATCATTATTCGAGTGTTTACTTGTCAAAGAGCAAAGGTGCTTTCACATTCTGTGGAATTGGTTTCGGCATGCAACATCTAGCTAGCCTGAAATTACACAATGTACAGAGTCCTCAATGTTTTCTATGGGCCATTTGAAAATTCTTCAGTATTTTTTTTTTTTTTTTTAAATGGTAACTGTTATTGAAACATTACCTTTGAAAAACATCAGAGAGGTTTGTACATTGATGCACAATATGAAAGACATCTTCAATATGGGAAAACCGGGCAGAGGCACACATGATAATTACAATGGTATTATTGTGCAAAACTGAAACACAGTTAAAGGTTTTAAAGACAAAACATGGAGAAGGGAGAGAAGTCGTCCCAGAGTGATAGGTTACCCCATCCCCCTATCCCACCTCCTCCTTGCCGCTGTCTGGCACTTTGCAGTAGACCTCCCCTGTGGACGGGTCATAGGAGTCAATGTGACTCGAACAAGGGAAGAACTTCCCACCGATGTAGTTCTCCAGCACAAGGTAAGATCGTTTCTCCATGGCTTTCATCATGTTTGCTCATATGGTACAATCCACTGAAATAAAGGACCTTGACGGTGCAGTTGCTGCAGGCACCCTCTGAAACCACGACAAACACAGGACGAACCTCCGGATATACAGCCCTCTGCTCAGTGTGTTCAGGGGCAGGAGGCTAAATACTCTCGCAGGTTCTGGTTAATCATCTCTTTCTGAAGAGATCAGGAGTTCACATTGGTTAAAATACAGCAAGTGTGTTAGTTAATTCTGTGGAATCTTTCAAGATTTTTACCACCCTTGATGCAGAAGGCAATTTAAACAATACTGTTATCTCAACTAAACTAAAACGTGTGACCTTAAATTGCACGTGTGCAGATTTCTTCTAAGATTTAAGGTAAAATTTGATGTACAGTTTGACACACTGAGGACTTGCTCGTCGCCTAGGATTGCAACTGTAGAATTGTAAGAAATAACAACAACTGAAGCATAACAGCACCTAAAAATGCACATGACATGATATCGAATTTAGGATTGAACAATCTATTAAATATGAAATCTCTCAGAATTAACATTAAAATAAGTGAAACATCTTGAAAAGGTGGAAAAAAAATTTTTTTTTTTTTACAGAAAATTAAATGAAAAATAGCAAATCGTTTTTTGACACGTTATGGCTCTTCAAATGCAGCTTTCTGTGTAAGCCATTCAGCCAAGTGAACACTGCTATCTTGTGGTCACAAATAACACAGTTATCAGCACATTCACAGCAAGAGATGCATCTATTCAGGATAGATTCTTCTTTTAGGGGACTGAAATTTTGCATTCTGCCTATTGTTCTTTTTTAAAAGCAAGAAAAAGTTTTCAATAAGATTTGGACCATCAAAAATTCATCATTTTTACTATTCTATTACTGTTTTGGATACTTTCCTCATCTAGTTAATTTCGTCAGAATTGTAATCTGAACTGTTTTTTTAATCTCTTGATATCTTTCTTAATCTCTCAATTCTTTTTTGAGCTTTTTAAATAAAACAATCTACATCAATCTTTTCTTCACCATCAATTCAAGTACTTGATTTAAAAATGAAAACAGGGAAATTATTTAATTTGACCATTGCAACTTTGGAACAGGGTTTCCAAATATCAACATCAATAAAGTTTTTATCATAGTCAAAGTGCAGACGCTTGCCTGCATTCTGTGATATCTACTGTAATCTGCCATAATTCATTTGAAAAATGCAGGAAATTACAGTTTGAAGCAAGTAATGAGAATGAATAGAGCAAAGACGTTACTTCTTAAATTATATTTTGTTAAGTATTTGTATAGTGTGCTTTTGTAAGGGTGCTATTAGGTTTTTAATCATAAGGTGCTCAGCATTTGGATGGATTGCAGAGGATTCGGTATACACTCAAAACTAAAATGTTGCTTACACACATTTAAATAAAGTTGGATTAAACTACGGAGTATGATGTGGACAAGTTCGGTTTAATGGAGTTTCATTGGAAAAAAAATGTCATTAAACCATTTGATGTGAAGCTCCTTCACCCTCATCTGAGGGTCACAAACTGAACATGTTAAACAAAACAGTATCTTACCATCATGCATTCTCAGAGACAAGAATACTTCATCAAGCCACCATATTTTCCTCTGGCAAAAGAAATCGCCAGTATGAATGCATTCCATGAGATTTTGTTTGAGCTTTTGTTCCTTATCTTTGTCACATCCTTTTGGATGAACCAGTTGCCTCTTACTTTTTCTTGTCTTAGAGAAAGTGATAAATCATTTGCTGTGAAACCGCAAATCATTCTGCTGAGCATGATAAATTGAAAAGGAGGAGTCAATTTTAAACATTAAAACATTCTATAGCTCAAAAATTAAACTCCATGAGGCAATCACGTCTCCATCTCATATGCTTTCTTGTTCTTGCCTTGACTCCACCTAGAACACCTTCATCGACCTTATGAGACTTTGAGAAAACTGTGCCAGGATACTAAGCGAGGACAACTTTAAGGCTTTTTTCAAGGCTTTTTCTTTCAGGGATACAGAACAGGTCAAATAAAAACTCAATACAGGAGTTACTGGTTTGATGTTCTTCTCCCTTTATCACTCTTTACATCATTAGGTTTGCACTGACACTTCTGATTTTACACATGCAGAAATACTGCTCATTCAACTTCCCCCACACCACAAAGCACTCTTTGTCAGGATATAAAAATAAGCGGTGATTGATCAGCCCTTCAAGTTGCTTTTTGGTACTTTCCAGAAAATCTCCTTTGCTGAGGAATTGCAAGTAATCCACCTTTTGTTAACATAAGAGGATTCTGACTCTTAATGCAAGCGTAGATTAAAATTTGAATTTTCCCTTTTTGGTCAAAAATTATTCATGGCATTTACATACCTGCTGATCTTTTCCACTGCAAAATTATTTGCCTTGCAAACATAAATTATATATAAAACAATTACCTGACATTCGGCCTTTGATCCTTACTTTTCTGACACATTTTAAAGTAAACATTTTCAATTCAGCAGCCTTATTGAGAAACGTCTTCCTTAATATGATATAACCAAATTAAAAAAAATACAATAAAACAATGGACAATGGATGAAAAATACATTTAAACAGAAGTATTATGTATTTGTTCCTTTCTATAATACCTCATGATTAAAGGTTAGCAAATCCCCGGATAGTCATTATTTAGTGACTTGCACTGGTTTGACTTCTTTCTTACATCAGAATTAATCTTTCTTCAGTCAAAAGAAAATGTCCCAAACCTCATTGAAAGAGTAAAGTGATAATAATTGCTGTTTAAATAAAAAACATCCATTGTCCCCTTTGAGTCTGATAAGTGTATTTTGGCTCAATCCAACCAAGAATTTGGTGGAAGCAGGTTTTCCATGACAGCCTATAATTACTGTGGTGAAGTGTGAAATTAGGGCAGCTCAGTATCCCTGTGCAAAGTTGTCAGCTAATGGATGCATTGTGAAACAAATGGTTAAGATCTGTGCTATTAGTGTTGCCCAGGGAAGTCATATTATAGGCAGCTACTTTGCAGGATAGGAAGATGGATGGATGGATGGGTGGATGTGATTTCTCAAAGTGACACCCATTGAAGAATTGCACTTTGTCTCTGGCTGCATACAGTCCACAAAGCCTGGTCTGTGTCCACAGGTATTGTCGTCATTCTTTGATCTGTGGTGGGGAAAAATGATATTGATTAACCAATGAAGACAAAAAATCATGGTAAGTACCACAGGTGCCGTAGTTTGGAAACTTTTTTCATCTTAACAAAGGGAAAATGTATTCTGGTTTTATACCCTTCTGAATTTTTTCCTTAGAAGTAGTTGCAGTTTACCTCTGTGACTACACCTGCTGCAATGGTGGAGCCAACATAGCGCAGCATGAATCGTCCCAGTTCCTTATAGTCTTTGTACAGCTCTAGTGACACTGGCCTCTGTGTCTGAATCTCCACAATGGCATTCATACCCTTGCCCAAGCACCTTTAAAAGGAGATACATGGAAAGCAATGGCAACTCTTCCGTTTCAAGGGGATAAAATGTTTTGATATTGAACATCATTTAAATCATATCAGTAGTTAAAAAGACGGTGTTGGGTGTTAGCAAAGCAAGGGTTTATATCGATACAAATAAATAAATGTCTCTGAAATATGGGGTGCCGGATATATAGCACAAGAAAATCAACCAAACATTTACCAAATATAACAAGGAGTAGTTCATTTTCAAATTTTACTGTTGTTCTTATTTTTTTCCAATATTGGTGAAATGTTTTCTTCTTGATACTTTGACTTATTATCACCTTGAGGTAAAGAGGATCATATTGAGAAAAATACCAGCAATATGAGGTGCCTTCAGATAATCTTCTAAGAGGAAAGACTACATCATACCATGTTGCCATATAATATCAAATAATGCTAAAAATCCTGTTAAATTAAAGTGACCCAAACACCAATTCTTAATTGAAAAAGATATCCAGTAATATGCTGAAATAATCTGCTTTACAGATTATTCATTATGACTCTTCCCTCTAATACTCACTTTGGTTTCTTCTTGAGGACTTCTCCACTGCTCTTATGTAAAACACTTATCAGTTTCCTGATCGTAGCTGGCTCACTGACAGTCTGATAATGCAGCAATACCTGCATCAAGGAACACACACACATTGTTTCAATTAACATGCAAACAAGAAAACAGAAAGAAAGGGGTTTCATGATACATACAGAGCACGTTTGAAATTTAATTGAGAAAGTGAGTATAGGTGTGTCTACAAATGCGGACCTACAGGGAAACCTTGAGTGATGGGGACCTCAACATTAAAGAGTAGAATTCGCGCTCTGAATCTGGTGCATACTCGAATGGGGTCCTTGGGATCACAGAAAACACATCCCACACTGGAAGGAAGGAATTATCACTTAATACAGCAAACAAGCTCACAATCATAAACTATCACGATTGTTGTGGCACTTTCAAAAAGTTTACTTGATCTTGATGATATCCATGCCAGTTACTGTGAGGCTGACGTGGTCTCCTGCCGCAGCCCAGTCCAAAGCTTCATCATGCAAGGTGACACCTGGAGGAGACAGGCAGAATTTGAATGACAAAACAGCCACGGGGTGGCAGTGTAGCCCACCTTTCAGTGTGTTGAATGCAAAAATCCTAGTACTGAGGAAAACCCCCTGCCAAAGATTTGATTTACCTCAAACTGTCTACATTATCATGGTTTCATGAAAGTAGTTTCACTGTGTCTGTCTTTACCACTATCTTCCACAAGGGAAGTGCTCTTCTGACCTGTAGCAAACTGTAGCACCAAAACCAAACAGAGACAATGTCAAACCCAAAGGAAAGGCACACAAGCACAAACCTTTGACGGTGCAAGTTTCATTTGGAGGCATTGCCAGTAATTTCTCTCCGGTCTGAATATAACCAGCCTCAATTTTTCCTGTAACACAGAAGCCTGAACCCTGGTCTGGGGAGAGAAGGGGCAACGTCAACCATTTAGTCATTTAAAAAGAAAAGGGCAAATGAAAGGAGGAGAGAACATGAACAACATATACTGAATATGACAGAGATTCACCTTTGAACACATCAGAGACACAGAGTCTGAAAGGTTTATCGACAGACCTCTGAGGAGATTTGAAGGCATCTGCAGAACAGAAAAAAAAGAAAGCGCTTCAGAATCAAATAAACTTTGAGAAAAACACTCATGACAAATAGGGTTCTCTGGAATTGGTGAATAATCCTGAAGGTTCCTTTTTTTGGGGGGAAACTTGCATGTGCAAAATACTGGAGAAAGAACAGCAAGTTGCATCATATTTAGTTTCTGATATGTGTCTCAGCAATTTGGTGAGTGAATATAAAAGCATTTTCCTATCATATCTATAATTCCCTTTAATAAAAAAACAAAGAAGAAATAAGAAAAGTACATGATATTAACATCGACAAATTCTGTCTGTCTGTAGACACAAAAGAGGTTTAATAGTTAGCTTTTTACTTGCCAATCAGATTGGTTTAGTAATTCGGGAGAAATCTGTATTCAAGTAATGCCTTACAATAATAAAGTTATTTGTAACTGGTAGTGAGAGGCTGCAGCGAATTTGACATGAAGATCATGTTGTGCTATTTCACAGCCAAACAAAAACAATACAAATTAATTAAATGTAATTTTCCTTATTATTATTAATTTTCCTTATTTCCTTATTTTAATCAAACAATGGTTCTACTGTAATACTAACAATAGTTCAGCACCTTTTCAAACATCTTTTTAATGGCTATAAAAGGCTGCTGTTTGTATGATAGGTGTAAATAAAGCAACATGAAAAATTTATTTGGAATTGACAACATTTTTGCAGCAGCCATCAATTGCCATGAATAATGTACAGTGGTATTTGACCTTGAAATGTCAACACTGTATCAGTGGACTTCTTTCTTTATGGAAATGTATGTGAATAACAATTATATTTTCAATACAATATAATTTCATTTCTTCTTTGAGCTTCTCCATAATTGGGAGATGCCACAGCGGATCATCTGTTTCCATCTCATACTGTCCTCTGCATCTTCCTCTGTCACACCCATAATATTATTTCAATTAACAGACCTGATTGCTCATTGTCTTTTGTTAAATTTGCCACTTTTGGTTGTGAGACGATTATATCATATATCTTGGCTGCGCACCTACTTTTTCTGCAAGGGACACTGAATTAACTTGAACAAGTAAAAGTACTTGCTGTTGACACATTTGTGAGGAATCTATGATTAACAGAGAACAGTCTGTCTACGAATTGTGAGGATTCTGGTCAGATTGATTCATGTCAGCCTACTTTACCAATTTGCTCCAGCAGGCTGGGTCCAGAAAACCAAGATGTGAGATGTGACACTAAACTCCTGGTGATGAGATTCTCTCCTGATAGGCCACTGGTAGGGATGAAGAAAACATCAGTATCCTGCAAAAGACAAAATAAAGATATATAGCATATATAAAACCCACCAAGGAAAAAGAGGTTTAGATGTAGAAGCAAAGATGTGGAAGTTAGATAAGTTTAATGTTAGTAAAAACATTAATTTGACCTTACTTACCTTGAATCCTGCCTGCTTTAGAAAAAGGCCAAGTTTTGAAGAAATTTCCTGGAAGCGATCTTGCTCCCAGTTGACCTAAGGATACAGACATTCAGAGTTAATTTCCCGCCAGCACTTTGCTGAAATAAGCAGTCAGCAAAATGACAGTGATTGTACCTTTTTAACTTCTAGGAAGTCACAAATTATTTCCTACTAGCAAAATTTGAGGTTATAGGATCGACACAACGAAATATTGATGTCTTTTTAAAAGTGTTATCATAAATGCTTTATCTCTAGAATTTCAAATAATTGAACCAAAAAAAAATGAACAAAACAAACTTAGCCAGTAATGGGCAAGCAAGTGGCTGATTTTTGAAGAAACTGTATATTGTAAATTGTAAAAATGGGTAATTTGAGGGTAATCTATGCACTACTAAGTGCATGCTCGGATGTCAAAACTAGAGAATTGTTGCTTCCCGAGATGATTCAATTTATTTATTTATCTACAACCTTGAAGAAAATCACTCTTCTTTTTGGGATGCCCTTTTTGATTCACTCCATCCTGACTCTTAGAGAGCAGTTTGGAGGATGGTGTTACACGAGTTTGACATTAGTCATTTTAAATTCCATCAGTACATGGAACTAAAAAAATGTTTTGTAAAAATTCAGCACAAGTTGGAAGCAGACCTTTGTCGTGCGTTCCTACGTTGCAGAGTGGGGAAAAAAAAGGATCGTGTCTAAGGTGTGTAAGTAGTTTGACAGTGGTCTCACCTGGTCCATTTTGTTAACAGCCACAGCGAGTTGAGTGACACCCAGTGAGCGCACCAGCAGGGCATGCTCTCTGGTCTGACCACCTGCCTCAAAGCCTGCCTCAAACTCTCCACGGCTGGCATCCACCACAAGCACTGCCACATCTGCCTGGAGAAGAGGAAAAAAAAAGGAAGTGTTTGAAGCTTATATCTGCAAGAAAAATTGGACCCTTTAGTTGCACTCATCTGTGATGTTTGACTGCATGAACGCCAAAGAGGTGTGCAGGACCACATAAGTGATCAAATGGAATTGCAGGCACTTGGTAGTTATGTTTGCGCATTTTGGCACGAAATCATGCTTATAACAACAAATAGCACAATGTGGTTATGTTTCTCTAACAAACCTGTTCCAGTTTGCATCAATGTCCCATTAAACACAAACAGTAATGATTCTGAGAGGATTACACAAAGTGCCAGAAAAGTATCCTTGAAGATAATGAGGTCACAGTGATGTTAACCACTGGCACTTTGGATACTGAACATCCTAACAGATACCAATTAGACCTTTGTATAAAATGTTATCATGATTGAGCTTTCTCTGCAGAAAAGTTTCAATGAGTGGAGAAAGCATGTTTTGTCTAATCACAATGACTTCTACCATCAGATTTGACTCAGTTAGCATTGAGCCCAAGGAATTTGAAAACTGTACGCATGCATGGATCGTGAAATGGACAACATGAGAACATAAGCCTTTGTCCACCATCCTTCGCACTGTATGAATGACCAAAATTACACATCTTCTTGTTAAACTAATGGTTGGCAAATACTAGCCATTTTCTGAAAGGTTTGCATGATTTCTTTTTTATCTTTGTCTGCAATTTTGACATTGATATTAATTTCAAGTTGAACTGAAGATTACAATTCAACCCCATGGATTCATTTGTGTTTAGTTAGAAAGATTTTACAACAGTAATATTGACAATTCGTGAATTATGAAGTTTTTTTTTTTAACATGAATGAAGGACGTTCAGAGGGGAGAGAGTCTTAAACCTCAGAGGATTGACTGACTGACAGCTATATTTGTTTATAATAGAAACCTCTTAGTCACAACATGATAAGGCTAAACGTGAGGCCAGTCATATTGTAATAAAAGAAATTACACTTATGCATCAAAGAGAGACAGACAAACACACCCAAGCCCAACGAAACACCTCCTGACACCAACACCCAAAACCACAAAACCCCTTTTAAATCAAGCTGAAAGTTAATGTTAAATCTAGAGGAAAGATTGTCATTGTACATCCATATGTAGGGATTGCATAGCCATGTATGTATGTAGCCATAAAATGCATTTAATTCAATACTTAAAACTTTATGGCTCTGTTAAACAATTAAGATGATAAAAGCAAAGCCATAGAAAATTCTGCTACACATTTTTAGTTGGTAAATTATACAAAAAATTCTAGTCATCCACTGTCTTCAATGTATTTTTTCTGAACAATTTAACGAATAAAGTATTCTGTATGAAAGTGGTGTGGGAATAAAAAGATGGTTAGTTTTTTTTTCCCATCCCTCATCACCATTTGGAAAACCACTTAGGGATAATGAACAATGCTGTGCCTTATTTTTAATTTTCAATTTTTTCACTGATAGATGGAAGATGGGGAAGTAAAACTTTCTTACTGAATAACCAAGCAAATTCAGTGCTTTCATAGATATTAATTATGATATTATCCAGGAGGAGCACAATTAGTGCTAAATATTCTTTTCTACAGACAAACCCCTCATACATCACTAATAAATATTTCATACACATGGTATCCTGGGAATAGAAATTCATATTTTTTTTATTCCATCTGCAACTTGCTTGCTGCCAGAAGAATTTTGAATGGTTTAGTAAGAAACTATGGTATCTACTGTTCATACAACCTTAAGGATGATTTATATGGCCCTTAGTACCTGTGCCGCTCCTGTGATCATATTGGGAATGAAGTCTTTGTGTCCTGGGGCATCCATGAGGGTCACCACCTTGGAGTTTGTCTCAAATTTGGTCATGCCAACATCCATTGTCACACCCCTGCAGCGAAACATAAATATTTGGCAAAGGTTTGATTCATTGAATTGATGGAAATTAAATCATGGTAAGGGTGTGCACAAGTGTCAGGACTGAATGTACTGGCATTCAAGGATATGTACATTCGAAGCATCACACAATTCCAACTAAAGTAATTTATGGGGAGGGTCTTTTGGCAAATACCCGCCCAATGTTCCTCTGACGCTCGAAATCTGAGAATATCGATTCCTACCCATACTGCTTTCTGTTTCTGTTGTTTTTTACTTTGGTTTCCTTCTGACAGACAGAGCCGTCAAAGAGCTGAGCTGAGATTTCTTCTTTTTTTTTTTTTTTTTTAAATGCATTTTAGTGGAACAAAGAGATGTAAAAAATGAATTAATCTGATCAACAAATACCTAATAAAAAATAACATTTAACTAATTAAAAATGATTGTAACAACTTAAAAACGGTTGCAATCATTTTTTAAATGATTCTTCAATGTTTTTTTGCTTGTTCTGGAAAATGAATTAATTCAGAAATAAATTCAGTAAATATTTCACATTTAGTCTGTTTCTTTTTGTCCCCATTACATTTTCTAAGAACGCTCCTACGTCAGCAGTAATCGAAATATGTTAATGAAAAGAAGTCAATACATTTGTAAAATAGACCTGAAAATTATCCAGAAATGTACTTACAATGATCTACATTGCAAAACTAACTTTCTTTGGCAAGCCTGGTTGTACTATACCGCAGGGGTCTCAAATTTTTGAGGCCAAGACACCCAAAGTAAAGGTACCAAAATTCATGACCTCAAGAAGCTTATGAAATACACAGACTAGTGAATCTACACACCATTGCATTTATTTACCAGTCTATTTTTTGTTTTATTATTATTACAATTGATTTTCATCCACCACATACATAAATCAGCATGGCTGTTATTTGATGAAAATTTGATTCAAGTATTCCGAGACTCAAAACTTAGCTTGTGTTTCACTATATAGCCAAACACAAATTTTTTCACTGTGGTGCAGGATAACAGAAAATCACCAGTGTTATAATTTTATAACAGCTTATACGATTTCACCCTTAATCTCCACTACAGTTGCATAAACTGTGCCATAAATTTGGTTATTGCGAAGACTATTTCATGCTATTTATAGCTATATGGGGACCCAACTGAGACAAAGGGTTAATTCTCAAGAGAGATAAAAACATTCAGCTGATAGTTACATACGAGACAAAATCTTAAAACAAAATAAAGGGGAAGACTGATAACAACTACAAGATTAGCAAAAATGTGCCAGAGCTTTTAAAAAAACCTTTCAGAACACCCACGATTAATTTCTTTGATAGACAGCAAATAATCAAAATCCCCCCCAGGGTATCATGGAACACTCCGACTGTAGAGCCTTGCAGGTTGAAGGCAAAAAATATCAGAAGCCATACACCTCAATTCTATGTAAAATGAATTGACAGCGATGGATTCTTAATAGCATCAAGTTAAGTTTGTATTTTAATACTAATGTTCACTTTTAACCGATTCTACTGAGAAGTAAACATTTTAGTCAGTATTTGGAATAGGGATGTGGCAGGTGGACATATTTAAGTTTTTAAATACCTGTCCCTCTCTTCGCCAGTTTCATCCAGGACCCAGGCAAAGGCGAACGAGGCCTTGCCTGCCTTTTTTGACTCCTGCTCATACTTGTGCATGGTGCGTTTGTTCACATTGCCCAGCAAATAAAGCAGGTGGCCCATCAGTGTGCTCTTCCCTGCATCCACATGACCTGCAAAGAGGAAGGGAACAATAAAAAAAAGAAGGAAGACAAAGAAAGCTACCAGGGTGAAATTACACCGCAGGGGGGTGTAAGGAAGGATTGCGGGGTTGTCACAAGTGATAAGAAAGGTAGTGGACGGGAGAAAAGATAAGACATGGCAAAGGAAAACCACAGACATGCGAAGAAATGAAGAGTTGCACAAGAAGAGTAGGGCAGACAGATGTGGGGACAAGGATGGTGGATGACAGGGGGAGGGGGTGAGGCAATGGTAAAACAAAAGGTTTCATAGGGTATGGGAAACTAGAATCATCTGCACCTTTGAAACACGCACTTTTGCAAGAGTAACCGAAAATGAAAGAATTAAGAAGTCACTGTGGATACCACAGCCATATTTCACTTCCAAGGTCAAAAGCCTTGGACATAAGTTTCTCTTTTCTCCCAGTTTAAAAAATATGCTTCCATATTTTTTAAACTGGGAAAAGACTGGGGGTAGGGGCTTTAGACCTTGAAAGTGGAGCACACATGACAAGATATGAACTTTAAAAACCTTAGGAGCATTGTTTACTTCATACAGAATCTACTTTGTTTCCCATGAAGATGTTTCCTCTTAAATGTTTGCACTTAAAAATAAATAATGTGTGAGATTACATGTCTTCTCCTACCTATAACCACCAGATTCAACAGAGGTTTGCCCCCCTGTCTCTTTTCCAGTTCAGCCTTTACATTGATGAGTTGCCTGGACTTTCCAGAGGAGCGGACCGGAGTGGGAACTGTAGAGGGCTCATCTTCATTCAATGCTTTAGATGGAGTCCCAGGACGCTTGGAAGTGGCCTCCAATGCATGCGTCACTGTAGCAGTTTCTGGACTTCCCCCACGGCGTCCTGAAGCAGGGACTACACCATTCTCCCCAGTGCTGTGACAAGAATGTGTTGCCATGACTGTGACTCTTTTCATTATTTGTCATGTCGATCAGTCTCTGGATGAAAACTTGATCACGATAGGAGATTTGTCTGAAATGTCTGTCAAGCTACTAAATATCCAAAATCTGCAGTTAGACCCCTTATTCATGTATCTGTATCTTATTAAGTTGTTAATTTTATCGAAAGGCCAATAAAGAGGAGCCTATGAACAACCATACTTGTGACATTTCATAATATTTCATGAAAATAATAAGTAGGTGTGTGTTAGATACCTTGGAACGTCAAAGCCCATGGTCTGCTTCTTGCCAGAGACGGTCATTCGGGCCACCTTTGGCACAACTTCAGATTCCAGTCTATTGTGAGTCACATCTCTGCTTTTTGCTGAGGGGAATAGGGGAACTTTATATGATCATGCTGTAAACATGGGCATTCAAGATTAATTTTAGAGAAAAGAAAAGTTCATTGAAATTACTGAGCTTGTTTTCTTTCCCCTAAAATCAAAAACAGACAACCATATTTTAACTGGGAAACAGCTGTCAGGTTTCCTTTTTTAACTGAATTCTGAACCTCAATAAAGACCAGAATTATGATATAAAGATTAAGAGACAGCATATAAATTTTAAGGATGTCCTCACATCGCACTAGCATTTAATTTCTTTTGTGTTTTGCAAATAATCAATTCTATTTGCTCCTCCTTCAAATCATGAGAAAATAGAAATGCAATTGTGCAACACAAGATTCTGTTCTGCATATTTCTATTGTCCTAGTTGTGTTCATGTAGGACTACATGGGCAAATGATGCAATCACCCTCAGAACAATTCTTCACACAACTAATTGGGTAGTTCATATTTTTTATCAGCAAGAAAAATCGGGGGGAGTGCTTTGTCATCCCTGTCTGACATGGCCACCGGTTCTAGTCATTTCAAGCCTCCAACTGATTCATTTAGACTATGCTGCACAGTCAAGCATTCATGTGCATAGCACTGACATCCTTGGTGAGAAAGGGTTAATTTCAGAACTAGCCGTTCCCTCCCATCTCCATGTAGGCTTTGATGCTGCAGTTTGCAGACATATGCCTTGAAAAAGTATCACCTCCATCAAAGGCAGGGCTTGAAATGAGAAAATGCTATGACACAACTGAATAAAGAACTGTGCTTTACACATATGTACAGAATTCAATTAGTAGTGCATGAAAATAATTAAGGGAATTACTACTGTATAAGAATTAAACTTAACCCACTCATGATGATCCCAATGTTTAGAATACATTGAGTGTTTTGTTTCTTTTGGGGTTAGTTCTTTTCTCATTTTGAAGACTTAAAGGTTGGCAATATGCAAGGACAACCACAAAGGTCAATTTCAATGTAAATTGAAGAAATTCATTATAAAAAGCAAAGGAATTCTGGATACAATAATTCATTGAGGGATTAATTCAACATAATGCATCGATGTAGGTGTTTCTAATAATTTGTTAGTTGAATATTTTAGTTATTGTCAAACATGTCTTTTGTGAGTTATTCTTTTGATGACTGTGATATTCCATTAATTCAATTTTTTTATTAAAAGGGAGCTTATTATTAATTTTATCAACTCCTCCTTTGTCCTCTATGCTTTCTGTAAATTATTCATCATAAAAAAAACCCAAAGGGAAAATGCGGGGAATGGATGTGTGATTCGACATAAATTGATAGAGACTTTCTCTAACCAAGTGTTTTCTAAATGACTGGCCCTCTCTGTAGGAGAAAAGTCCCCTTCATTGTGAAACACTGACACACAAAAAAAAAAAAAATCGGAGAAAAGGTTCTTAAAGTAATAGATATTCATATTGTGTTGATCTCTACTCATCAAAATGTGGAGAAAGCAACGAGACAGAGAAGAAAATAGGGAATTAAAAATAAAAAGTATAGCTTTCAGAAATGATTTACATGCACACACACACACACACACACACACACACACACACACACACACACACACACACACACACACACACACACACACACACATATGCTCTTGAATATAATCCATACTCCCATACTTTACATATTAGTGAAATCTACACCATCAGCTTTCAACAGAAACATGAGAGGTTAAAAAAAATGAAAAGAAAAAGAAGCTCTCAGGGGAAATTTGGCTCTTCCTGCAGCTGGGATCTTCTAATCCTACCTAAAATGACGTAAAGGTTTCAGGCACCTGCAGGGAACAGGAGGTCTGCTTCAAATTCATTGCTGGGGAACATCAGCTCTTAAATAAATTAATTGATTACATTCTCCTTCATTTCCTTTCAACTGCTCGCTTCAGGAGTTGCCACAGTGAATCCTCTGCCTCCGTCTAACCCTCTCCTCTGCGACTTCTTCTCTCACACCAATTAACTTCATGTCCTCTCTCACTCGATCCATAAGACTCGTCTTTGGTCTTTCTCTTAGCCTCCTGTCTGAGTTTAAACTACAACATTCCTTGAAAAAAATATATTCACTATCCCTACTCAGTGCATGTCCAAATCATCCCAGTGTGACCGCCCTGACCTTATCTCCAAAACATCTAACAAACACCCTCTGATGGACTCATTCTTGATCCTATCCATCCTCAACACTCCCAAAGAGAACCTTAACATGTTCACCTCTGCCTCCTGTCTTTTACTCAATGGCACGGTCTCTAAACTACACAGCATCACTGGTCTCGCCCCTGTCTTGTATCCCTTTCCTTTCACTCTGGCTGAATCTCTTTTATCACACATTATCCCTGATGCTTTTCTTCACCCATTCCAATGTGCTTGCACACATTTCTTCACCTCCTTTCCACACTCAATGTTGCTCTGTACAGTTGACCCTAGGTACTTAAAAATCCTCCATCTTCTCTATCTCTGCTCGCTGTAGCCTCAATTCCACTTGGGTTTCTCTTCTTCACACATGTATTCTGTCTTGCTGCGGCTGACCATCCTTCCACTCCTTTCAAGTACATACCTCTAACTCTAAACCTTCCTCCACCTGTTTCCTGCTTTCACTACGGATCACAATGTCATCTGCAAACATCAAGGTCAATGGAGATTCCTGTCTAAACTCCTCTGTCAGTCTGTCCATCAGCATTGTGAACAAGGAGTTCAGAGCTGATCCTTGATCCTCTCCCACCTTCACCTTGACTCCTCCCTCACCTGCAGCACACCTCGCCAGTCTTACAGCTCTCATATACTGTATGCCCTAAACCACTCGAACATACTTCTCTGCACCTCCAGACTTCCTCATATAATACCAGAGTTCCTCTCTTGCTACCCTGTCATATATTTTTGCTTTTTCTAGACCAACAAAGATACAACGCAGCTCCCTCTGACCTTCTCTGTATTTCTCTATCCACATTCCAAAAGCAAATACTGCATCTGTGGTCTTCTTTCATGGCATGAAACTATACTGCAGGCAAACAAACTTTACTCCTCTGTCACAACTCGGAATGTCCCCCAGTTGTTTGTAATCAGGCCAAACCATGCTTCTCCCCCACTGATATCACATACTATGCATATCATATGCAACTCCTAAAGTAATCCACTCCATCAAACACCTAACCCAAATTTATTTGGGTTAACATCCAAAATCCATCCATTTTGTTCTCATGCTTTACTGAGGGGTTGGAGGTCAAAAAAAAGATATCCCATTCATTCAACTCCCCATCGTCTGAAAGCAGAACATGTACAACTTTTCAACTACCTGGCATGTTACTGTCAAAACACAGTAATACTTCGACAAACAACTAACTTGAAAGATATTTGTATGTGTTGCCTTGAGGGCAGCAATGAAAGAAAGGCAGTCTGAGAACACACTGCAATTAGGTTCTGAGGCCTGAAGAAGGATACATTTGCACTGTTTGGACTAGCAGGTAAACAGTTGGTCTCTCCCATCCAGGATTTTGAGTATAAATGACCCTCACAGTGACTGAAAAGGAAGGAGCCTCAGGACACAACTGAGCACAGGATAAGAAGAGTCTGCACAGGATATGCAAATATCAACCCTCCCCCTTTCAAAATACACAAACGTGGTCTGTATAGGAGTGAAATAACAAGTGCTGGGTCAGAGTTAAGAAATAGGTTGACAGACACTCACAGGGCATGTTTCTGTATAAAGTACAGAAAGTCACTTGGATGATACAATGTATTACTAAAATGTAATTGGACAACAATCATTTAAAACTATTTTTTGATGTTTGCTTTTCAGTGCTCTATTCAAAAGTGTAATTTCTATTTGAATTTAGGTGGGGACTTATAAGGATAGGTACCAGTGCCTCGTGAGTTTTGGTGTGGCTCGGCAGTCATCTGCATAGCTGGAGGATTATCTAACCACTACTTTGGAGTTACTTTATATTTATGTTTCGTATTTTGAGGAAATATTCAAGGTACCTTCTGGACAGTTTGACAGCCTGATGGTTGCAAAATTGCAACATAACAAAATATAAGGCATTGATTCTGAGTATTGTCTTCAAAACAAAATAATAGGTTTTGGATAAAAACAAGATCATCTCTGCCACTTGTAAAAACTAAGAGCAGTGACAGATAAAGATTAATGATTAAGTCCTCTCAAGAGTGTAATTTCAGAAGAGAATATGAATTTGTCACAGTTTGCAGTCTAAGTCACTAATTCAAGAACTTGAATTTGCTCTCTGATGTGACATAAGATAGATCTAAGAAATCAGCTTGCCCTGTATTATCTACAATGAATAATGATTTCTGGCCTAACCTATTTCAGAATGAGTCACTTAGAACCTATTCATATGAGGCAAAAACTTGTCACAAAGGATCCAATCATAAACCGTCATTGCCTGTCCAGCAAATATTTTAACATTTTGAGAATTAATGTGAGGCTAATCAGAACAAATAAAATAACTGCATCGTTTCGGGTGTCCATTAAACAGTCAAATTGAAATTTACATCCAGAAATCTTCCCTGTCAACAATACATCATGGTTCAAGTTTATCCTCTCTATTAGATAAATTTCTTACAGAAAAACTGGCAGGAATTTGACAGAATATACTGAATTCTTAGTGAATTTGACCTAATGAACACAAACAGAAATTGCTTTATTCATCCTATGTGTGTGGTTTTCTGGTATAATTAAGCATTACAATTCACAGGAAACAACAAACAAAAACTGTTCTAGGGGTTAGCTTATTACCCACATAGTCTTGAGAATTGTGTTCCAACTTTACATTGGGCATTCATGCTAAGTTTGAAGAAGTGTACTCATGGGATTTCTTTAAAGTTTTTCAAGAATGATTGAAAAATTATATACCTTTGGTAAAGTAATGTGCAGACAGCAAAAACGCACTGTGAACAAAAACAAACTGTGACCTCTGTCCTGTGTGATCATATTAAAATGAAGACATAGTTCCGATAAGAAGAACCCAGTATCTGATGTACCATGTGTTCTTTGTTCAGTAGTTAAGGCTGAACTTTTCATAAGGGTTTTCAGTCTAGAATGAGAATTAAAGGATTTATTGTACTGTACCAGCCTACTGAATTACATTAGCATCTACAAACCACACTGTCCTTGGTTTGACGAACAGCAATCGGTCTGTTGTTGGGAACCAAAGTTGCATAAAGCAAGCTTTCGATTCATTTTAACTTGCAGTCACATAAGGCCTTTCTGCCAACAGGAAACAAGCTTAGTCCCACTCCTGAGGCAGTCATGGCTGACAGAGAAAAGCTGCTGATGGTCGGCAGTATATGTGTGCGGCTGCAGAACTCACTCAGGAAGGCTCACCACTCATTTCTGAATGCCACTACTGCTGGCCAGCTCGACAGACAGGACTTCTTATATTTAGACCAGTAAAGTAATAAATTCTTAAGACAACTGATTTGTGAAACGTGAATTTCAAGTGATCTTTTCATGCGGATCTTTTGATGCATATTCATTAATGACAAATTATTGGTGGTTATTAATAAAACTTCACCCGAAGCAGAATTGCTCTCATCTCCCATTGTCATGACCTCAATAAAACAAAATCACTTTTACAAATTGACAATTTAGAACTTTTTCAGAAAATGAAATAGCAATTAGTCTTCTGAAAATGTTACACATGCCCACCGCGATATGTTCTTGAACAGTTTGCACCAATTCATTGTGAAAGATTAACACAGAATCATTTTATTATTTGGTTAGTCAGTTTTTCAGTTCACCTCTTTGTGAGATTTGCAATTCTTGATGCTTGTTTCATACAAATGAAAAAAACACTTTCAAGTAACTACATCATAGTTTAAACATAACATAGGGCACATGAGCACAACACTATCAAATATTTTGTTTGTCTAAAATTGAATGACGACATCTGTAAGGGGTCAAAACAAACTGATGAGGATGTAAATGTTTTGTGTACATACAAAGCAATGATTTCCCCTTTAGAGATCTCTAATAAGCAGATTTAACCTTGTCTTAAGGAATATATTAACAGAGGATGCCTCAAATGGTGACTCCTGTTTGAACAATATGAGGCATCATTACCACAGAAGAAATCCATGTTTTTATGGATTTCTTGTTAATATAATGCACATTAAAAAGTTGTAGCAACCCTAGCACCAAAATGCACATGCTTTTTTATTTGACTATTTTGGGGCAAAATCGTGTTTCACCATATCACAGCATACCATTGTTTGTGCAACATGTACAACCTGCAAAACTGCAAAGTGTGAAAAAAGGCACAAATGATTTGATCTAACAAAGCCTTTGACAAAGCTATGAAAGTTGACACACAATCAGATTTTCCTATGTAGGTGGTATGAGACAAGAAATGGTTTGTAAGAGGTTTGGTGACTGTACCATGTTTGTGTATAGTCACATTGACAATTTTCTCAAACACTGCAGCTTTGTGCAAAGGCCAAGTTATTGGCTTTCTTTTAAAGAACACGCTGCTGATAAAAGGACTAGTCAATGAAAGATTCATAAAAGAAAAAAAAAATAATGTAAAACTTTTAAGTTTCATCATTTACAAAATAATACTGTATCTATATTAAAGGTAATTATATCCAACAGCAATCCTCCCATGGCTTCAAGTATACTGAAAAACCAGTCTGACTCAACAGCGGCATCTGTTCATACTATATATCAATTCCCTAAGGCTTGACTCTGTCCGACAACTTTAGGATCCAGTTTCTCTCAGCTTTCTGCACCTGTATAAAGTTTACACACAACAGTCCAAACACCACCCCTTTACTCAATTACTGTGCTCACAGGACAGTTCCAGAAAATGAGCAACATCCCATTTCAAACATTCACAAAAGTAATGTCACGAGCTAGAGATAGGATAACATATTGCCAAAATTGTATCTGTACGGACCTTCACATTAGTCAGCACCCTATGAAACTCTGAAAATCAATGTGAAGTTTGGCATTTATTGGTTTTGTGACAAGCTTTCCCTTTCAAATCGATACCTCGGACACAATCAAAACAGGTGAAAGGGTGTGCATGTGTGTGTGTGTGTGTGTGTGTGTGTGTGTGTGTGTGTGTGTGTGTGTTTGTGTGTATATATATATATATATATATATATATATATATATATATATATATATATATATATATATATATATATATATATATATGTGGTTCTCCGGTTTCCTCCCACAATCCGAAAGCAGGTTAATTGGAAAAAATTGGGAAAATTACCCTGAATGAGTGATAAAGTGAATGTTGTTTGTCTGTATGTGGCCCTGC
>CAAKHD010013770.1:0-22486 GCA_901007705.1 Fistularia tabacaria | reverse complement strand
CCAAAACAGGTGTAAAAGTGTGTGTATGTATGTGTGTGTGTGTGTGTGTGTGTGTGTGTGTGTGTGTGTGTGTGTGTGTGTATAAATATATATATATATATATATATGTGGTTCTCCGGTTTCCTCCCACAATCCGAAAGCAGGTTAATTGGAAAAAATTGGGAAAATTACCCTGAATGAGTGATAAAGTGAATGTTGTTTGTCTGTATGTGGCCCTGCGATTGACTGGCGACCAGTCCAGGGTGTACCCCCACCTCTCGCCCGCTGACAGCTGGGTTAGGCTGCAGCATCCTCCGCGACCCTGAGTGCAGGATGAGCGGCAGATGACGGATGGATGGATATATATATTAATATACACACACACACTTTGGGCCGGTCTGTCAGTACAACCAAAAGAAGTTGAACAGTTGAACAGCACCAAAAATATCAATTTCAGATTGAGTAATTTCAGCCACTCAAATAGAACAACTGAAAAGTCATACTTTCTAATGGGTTGGTATTTGCTGCTGGTCTGATCTCTTACAATGCTTTACTTTTATCAAATGCATATGTTTATTTCCCCTCTTATTGAGAAAAGTATACACACAAAGCCTGAAGGAAAAATTTCGACGGAACTGTATTTAAATTATGTAAATGTTGTCATCTTTATTTCAGTTTTGACCAACTAATCTATCAGCATGTGGTGATACATCAATCAAAATTTAACACATTTATACACGCCATTTATTGTAATGCATTCAATTCATTCTTTATTTCTGTACCCGTGATTACATTTAAATTTTACATGATTTGTATTCCCTTGTCAGTGCAAGTGAATATATGCAGATGCATGGTGTGTTGTCTATCATGGGAAAAACTCCAGGTGTCCTCTAAACCAAAATGTCTACCCCATGATCTAAAACACCGGTAGCAGTTAACCAGCACAATGGTTAACTGATCCATATTTCAATAGCTGCAGTGCACCTGCAAACAAAAAATAACTCTTTTTTTGCCTTTTTTGTGATGGAGTTTGTGAAGTGCAAAACTAGAAAATAGGTCAGGCAAAAGACAATAAAAAATCTTTCGAAGTTAAGAATAAAGACTATTTTCCTGCCATACAAAAATGTGAATTAAAAGACAATTGCCAATTGAAAAGACTCAAAATTTATAAAGATAGAAAACATTTTTTGAGCAAACTAAAAATACCACTAAAAGCTCTTAAAATATCAATAGTACTTTCAAAGTTATAAAGCTGTGATATGTTTCAGCTGCCCAAGTAATTAATAGATCACCTCTTGTTCTCTTAGACTAAAGTACAATTAGTCTATAATCAACAAAAACACAGCACTGTGATTTCTTGATCAGAAAACTGCAAATAAATGCTGAAATAATAAGGTATGCCAGATTTAAAACAGTGTTCAGCTGCCTTTCCTCGACAGTTGTTTCAAACTGTTTATTCTACTTGACGGCTCTTAAAAATTGTCATGCACCTTGGTGTTTTGTTCAGTTGATAGGAACAACTGCCACCATTGAAAGAGTCAAAGATTCAAGATTCTCTGTGAATCAATTTCCACACAACTGCCGCTAAAGCAAGTGGTGTTTATTTCCTAGTCTACCTGGTGAAAGCCTTTCTTTGATTTGCACGTACAATATCATCAGGTGATGGTGTGTCAAAGCAGAATGGTGCAATTGGTGCAGGTAAGGTAATGTACTCATCAGATTTGTCCTGCCCATTAAAAGAACCAGTGGTGGTTCTCTGGCCAATTATTTTGTTCTTCATTATACTTTGAATCTTTTTCTGATGTCGACTCTGAAATGATAATGTGACAGCAAACACGGATGGCTTTGCAAAAACAGATGAATCCACACGCAAGGAAATTGGAATTGGAGAAGGTGGCAATGGGGCATGTTTAACAAAGTGACAAGAACTAACTCCTTGTGACTGGGCCATGAGTGCACCCAAATCAACAGTAAGGCCCAGACTGGGAAGACTTTGCTGGTAGGGTTTTTGGTCAAGCAGGCATTTGGTCCCGACCTCTCTGATACAAGAGCTCTCTGGTTTTGCTTTTGAAAGCAGTGACGTGAGCGAGTATTGTGATCCATCTGAGGTCCTTGAGGTTTTGTCCTCATTTTCAGAGGGAAAGAGTGAGAGCATGGGTCCCTCAGAGAGGCCAGGTGGTTTTCTTACTGTATTTGTAGTGGGTGTAGTGTCAAGAGACTGAAGACAACTCTTGGTTTGATGTTGTAATGCTAGTTGAGCCAGTGAGATAGTCCCACCAATGCATGCTGGAGAATTGTTAGTTATATTACACAGGGATGGCCCATTTGCTTTTGTTCCGATGGTCGCTGATTGAGATGGGTCGCATATGTTCCTCTTTTGGTGTTGTAATGTAAATTCAGACAGTGAGAACATTTTCTCTGGTGTAGTTGTATCCCGGCCCTTTGCAGAAGTCACGTTGCAATCGAGACTAAAGCCAGAGTCGCTGCAGGTCGGGCTTCTGTTTGAATGTTCCTGAATTAAATCAGCCAAAGATGGACTACCTTTGGGATCAGTAATCATGGGTTTGCCTGAGTGTTGATTGCTCTGGAGGAAAGAACTAAGGCTCCCAAAACCAGGAGGAGCAGCCAAATGGGAGCATACAGGTGTTACATTTGATCTGTTGGACCAACTGCTATTACAGACTGAAAGGAGGGCGGGGACGGAGCTTTGAGATGGTGAGGACATATTCAATGATGCTAACATTCCCAAGGAGAGGTTGTTGCAATTAGACACAGGTGAAACAGTTGTATTAGGTCCTATGTTGAGGGCACATAATGAGGGAACCACCAATCTTTGCACCCTATCAACATCTCTTGCCAATTTTGTCTTCTGTTCATGCTCAGACATGACCTGGGCCAGACTGGAATTACTGCCAATGCCTGGCCTAACAGTTTTAGGGATAGCAGTTGGACTTTCTGAGCTGCAAACTACTGTGTCAGCTCTAGGTTTAGATAACCTGCCAAGTGTGTCTTGTGTGGTCAGTGGCACATGATGTTGATGTGTGCAATTAGACAAGCAGGTGTGTGATTTATGTGCTGTGGATGTCATATTGGGAGAAGAAGCAAACAGGAAGGCTCCTTACCTTACGAAAGCCAATTGCAGTCGACAAAGAGGTGAGGTCAAGGATAACGACAGAGGGGACGACAGATGAATCAAATAATATAAACAGAGGAAAGAACAGAAAGAGGGCACTCTGTTAAAAATTTGCGGGGACATTTCTTGAATCCATTGTAACATATTCAGGGAATAGTAAATTAACTGAGCAGTTAAGATTTCCCATCGGCTAAAATGTTCATCATAGATACATTCTTGTCAAAATCTTCTTGTTGTAGCTTGTTGTGGCAAATGGGGACATATGGACTTTTTCAGAACTGAAGATGGCTCTCGGATGAGTGGTGAAACGTTTTCAAGTGAAGAAAATTAAGTCCGGTTGCCACGACAATAAGATTTTGACAAGAATTTACCATGAGCTGGATGACTTCAAATTTCCATCAATCATCATAGACACTTCTATTAAAGTATATCTTCACAAGAAACTGAAAAATACTTAACAACTAAAAGCTGCTTATCTTGATCATTTGTGATTCCATTGTCAGTAGAATTAAGTCCCAGAAGCTTACATAATCTTAATAACTATGTTATGACATTCATTTAACCCATCTTCAATATCCTAGTTTTTAAAAGAACGTCCAGTAAAAAGAAAGTCCTGTAAAAAATGAATGTTACAGCGATTACGTGATTTTTATTTTTGGGCAATAGGTCAAATTTATTATGATTGTTTTAAGAAAATAATTTCCCAAAGGTTTATGAAATTTCAATTTCAATAATCACAAAACCACCTAAACCTAAATAAAAATGTGGCTAAAAATCAACTTTTAATCAAATTCACTTGGGAATATACATGTAATTAAAGTGGAAGGAGACTTCTGTTACTTAAGCTGGTGAGGCAATCGATATATTTGTGAGGGTCCTCAAAAACCACAGTTTAGCAGCCTTTCAATTTGCCAAGTATCTATAACAAAACAATTATGTAGTTACTAAAAATCAAACAAATCTCAATGTGTGTAGTATAAAAAAAAAAAAACAATCTGTCCCACATTTTTAACTGGATTAAAAAAAATACCTTCAAGGAATTAAAAGTGTGTAAGTTTGTTTACTCAAATCATACAAAAGAACAGATACAATAAAAATAAAAACTTTCATGCTACTATGGCTGACAAGTTCAGAAGAAAATACAACTACCTTTCTCAGTCATAGAAGCTTGTTTGGTTCTCTGTGGAAGAGGCGTTTTCTCCTGGAAAACTCTCTGTGCAGATGCGGTGTCCTCTGTAGTAGTTCTAGCAGTCGAGGCAGATTTAGGATCTTCAGATAGGACTGCATCCAGTGCCCTCTGTGGATCAAATTCACATCTTTTGGCTGCCTGGCACAAGACAGCGTCTGGCACTGCATCTCCCAGCACAGTCCGCATATGGTCCAGACAGGAATATAACTTGGCTGCAGAGCACGAAACAAAGATTAGATGGAGGCCTTGAAGTCACTGCCCAGAAAAAGTGAAGAATAAACAGAAAGACATATCAATGTTATAATTAAGCATCAGGATAAACGATATGGATAATCAATGAATAGTCAAAATGTCCTGAAAGCAGGAAATAGACTGTTTATACATAATCCAGTATTTTGCACTAATCATTTAAGACAGGGGTTGGGAACCTATAGCTCGCGAGCCAGATGTGGCTCTTTTGATGACTGCATCTGGCTTGTAGGTAAGTCTTAAGTGACATTTCTCAGCATGAGAAGTAATAAATAATCTGCTGAGATCCATTTATTTATTTCATATTATATATATCAGCATATTTCATATTATATATATCATATATACAGCACACAAGTACTTGTACAGTACACAACCCTGACTGCCTGGGGAGCATCTGTGCTACCGCCACCCCATCACTCCATCACCCACTCACACATGTGGTGCCCATAACTATCACAGGTCACTTCAGTTCTTTCAATCTATTTATTTCTGCTCATGTTATTTTGTGCTATCTATGTGTAAAAGTGTATGTATATATGTGTATGTGTATATTGTGTATATGTGTATATATATATTTATGTAGGTATGGGTATGTGTGTAAAAATGTATGTATACGTGTGTGTGGAATGTATGGTGACTTATGTGCACATGTGTTTGCACTGTCATATGTGTGTATTTAGCTTTCCTGTTTTTTTGTTGTTGTTTTTTTTCCTTTCTCTAATGTTGCTGCTGCAACACCCGAATTTCCTCTATGGGGATTGATAAAGTATCATTGTATCTTATCTTATGTTATCTTATATCATATCCCTGGTGTAATTCGGGGTACGAGAGGGTACGACTTCGAAACTCTTATTTTTATTGGATAATGCGGCTGCCTACACAAGTTGTTGTGAGGTGAAGAAGTAAACTTCCCTCCGAATGAAATAGTCAGCTCGCTCATTCATGCAGAGCGTATCCTTCTGACGGTGAGGATGGCGAAAAGAAAAAGATGACGAGTAGCATACATTTCAACAGGAATGGACGGAAGACTTCGCCTTTTGTAGAGAGAGCAGGTTCTGCGGTGTGTCTAATATGCGCTGATAAAATTTAATCGATGAGACGGTCAAATACAAAGCGGCATTCGAGACATGCCGTACCAAATTTGCTTTGAAATATCCGGTGGGGGACAGCAGGCAGAAAGCATGCCAAGAGCAACGATGCAGAGTGCAAGCCAGTCAGCAGCAACTCCGTGTTTGGACCCCACAGGGTGACTGGAATTCAGCTAGTTTTGCTGCTTCTTTAGCAATAGTGAAGAACAGAAAGCCATTCACAGATGAATGAATGAAACTCAGCTTCACCACGTATCAACCAGCCATCAGTAAAACCATGAGGTACCAGAAGTTGCATTAATGGCAAAAAGTATTTTATTTATTATTAGTCAACTCTAGTAAACAACGAAAATTAAAAGGAATAAATTAAGAGACTTATTGAACTTTAATACTGTTGGTCTTACTTGAAAAAATTCACACAGTTGTATACAGTGTTAAAAAAATCATGGCTCACACAGATATATCTTAAAATATGTGGCTTTCATGGCTCTCTCAGACAAAAAGGTTCCTTACCCCTGATTTAAGATGTGATATTTGTAAGTACTCATGTAAGTAATGTGTTGGACGTTCAAACACTATTTATTTTCTTTTTTATAAATTAAAATGTTTGAAGTTGATGGTATATAAAAATGGGTTTTCATACTGTGTGAATAACTAACATTACTCAAGAGACAATTATATTGTGGGGAATTAAGTTTCCTGTGTACAAACATCGACAATGGATTTCATAGTGAATGTACTTGACATGTTTGTCCTGCAGTATGCCTTCAGAGATGAAAAGCATTTATATTTTTGTGGAATTACAAGATTGAGGTTGAGGGAAGTTTCAGTATTTCACTCTGGAATGAACTTTTCCATTTGTATCTTATTTCGCCAAGTAATATCAAACACATGGCCAATTACTTTGTAAGGCCTTTTCTGGACCTTTCAGATTGGAGCCAGTCACCATTATAAAACTGTAAAGATTATTTTTTACCTTGATCAAGAGGGTCTAGGTTGTGGCTGACCGTAGGGGACATGGGTACAGCCTCATCTTCATATTCTTCTTCCTCCAAGGGCTCCTCTTTTGGTGCTTGCCTTTCTTGACGGGAGTAGATGAACTGATTGGCTGAGTAAAACAAAAACATTTTCAACACACTGGCAAATGTTATGCTGGAAAACGCGACTGTCTTGTCTAAGACAATTGTCAAAATCATCCTTAATAAAGGATTATGAAATACAACCTTGTATCACTGACTAACCTGTTGCAGGTGATATACAGTAGTCATCGTCCACAGACTGCCCATACATGTCGTCATCTTCAAAGTCTAAGAGAACGGCGGATTTTGACAGTCCTCATAAGTTGTTCACTTTCTCTCACTAACGCAGAAACAAAGTTGCGACCGATACAGTTGAAACGACACCGTTTTCATTCAACATCGTTAGCAGTTTGAATTGAACGTTGTGTGTTCAAGTCAATAACAAAGTACTGAAATTACTTTGTTATTGACTTGAACACATTTGGAAACTCGTTCCAAGAGATGCTCAATAAACTCAATGAACGATCGAGTAACTAGGATTCATTACATTCTTTAGAATAAAAAACAAAACACAACAACAATATTAAAAGTAAACGGGCAAGCGCAGTAGATTGGAAATTTAAACGTCACCGACCATAGACACTTGAGTAACATTTAACGAGTGCACTAACACTGGTTACATAGTTAGACATTACATTTCGTTACGCCAAAAGGTAAAGTAACACGACAGCAATCTAAACTGGTCGGCTAAAAAAGCTAACTTTAGCTTCAGAAGCTACAATCAATAACAGTGCACGATAGCTTGGCGGCTAAATAGCCTAGCATACTGCGGCCTTGCATTCGATCTAAATTAAATATCAAAACTTTGGCAACATTATCTACCTTCAACGTAGTTGTAACCTCGGACATTCCTGTGCCGTGACATTTTGCTTATTTGGTATGTTTCTGTCAAACGCAAATCTTTTTTCAGTTCACAAAGTGTTGTGACATGTGTCAGCGCCCGGCTACCATTGCTCCTTGTGCGTGTGGAACTGTTACAGCGTTGAACCTCAACTTAGATTATTTTGTCTGGAATATAAAAATCAAATCATATAATCAATTATGTGTGATATTACATTTATTTAAGGTGTGATTGTGCTCTTTTAAACAGTCAAAATAAAAATTTAATGTATTTTACGCGTACTTTCTGCTGTGGCGTCATTTCCTGCCGGCAATGGCATAGTGGATACACGCTCTGTGCAAGCTTGTAGCAAGAATGGCACTTTTATTTTTAGCAGTTCTAGTCGGTTTAAATAATTTGAAATTGAACATAAAGTTAGACCAAAGTGCATCCGATTAAAAAAAAATTATGTCTGGTAGATTTAACAAAGTAAGGCTCAAAATTTCTCTGGCTTTAAAGCCAAGAGATCTGCACTGTCATGTGGGGATTGCACGGATGGGTTACATAGGACGGGAAGTGTGATGTCACAAAGGAGAAACATGCCATGCGTGATGTCTCACCTGTTTGCCTGCAGCCAATTGTCCTATGGTTTCATTATATGTTGAGAGTTTGTGCAAACAGGTGAGAACCATTTAGAAACACTAACTCATTGTGTGACATCTGTCCATGGTGGTAATAATGTAAGTTACCTAATATGTAAACCACAATGGATCTTTTTAATACGTTCTGGAGAAAAAGCAAATATACCCTCCACCTTGAAGAACTGGTGAGAAACTGCAAATATTGAAGCTGAGAAACCCACTTATTGCACAATAACGAGGTATATTTTTAGTACATGGCACTACATACAGCCCAACACGGCACTGTAGGTTGAAGACACAATATCATTATTATTATTATTATTATAAAAAAAAAATATATATATATATATAAAATTCCTTTTTCTTTTTTCTCATGACACTTTCAAAGAAACAGTAGGCTACATAGAATAATGAGAATGACATTTTAATGCAGAAGCAGAAGCTGAAAATAAAAGCTAAACACTGACCAAATGGCCAAGGCTTCTTCCTCTCACATAATTTTGAGACAATTTTAGTGATTTGAAAGCTCATGGGCAGTCCAATAACTATTGTTGCGAGATGACAGCATCTAAAACCTTTTTGTCAAAGGTTATGCCCTATCGTTAGAAAGGCACCTTTTTGATCCTATACCTCACACCTCAAACTGACACATAACATCACTTTTTCCTACTGTCTATGTAAAACAGGAAACCTGTGGTTGCTTACCACTAGAGGACAATGAAAAGGATGTGTTTACCCTTATCTGTGCTTGTGCATTCAGAAGAATGCTCATGCACAATTGCAAATGGGTGAGTTACTACATGGCATTATTTACTTTATGGTCCAAAATGTATATGCAGGTGCACTTGGTGCCCTGATGTCATCTTTAGTACCAAACAGTAATGAAATGCAATCTTAGTAATCAGTATACTGATACAAGCAGTG
Source organism: Fistularia tabacaria (assembly GCA_901007705.1). NCBI lineage: Eukaryota > Metazoa > Chordata > Actinopteri > Syngnathiformes > Fistulariidae > Fistularia > Fistularia tabacaria. The sequence continues at coordinate 13,381 of CAAKHD010013770.1, read as the reverse complement.
ATGCTGATAAATCATACACTTGCATATCTGTGAAGTGAAATGAAATATGAGGTTTGGTATGTCTCCCAGCCTAAAATTAGAGCAGAATAAATGAGGATGAATCAGTGCAAGTCAAAAAATCTTTTGTTGATAATGTGACACATTTTATTCTTGATTCCGATTATGCACACAATTGCATGTAATTCTTTTTGTCATTGAGTGGGTAGAGGTTTCCCTTCTAAGATGCCACTTCCTGCATTTTGAAGTCCTAGCCGAGTACACGCGTCAAAATAAACAACAGCACATGCAGGCATGGAAAATTTACACAGGCTTCATATAGGTGAAAGAGATGGAGTCTCACCTCTGTGTCAGGCAAATGTTTCTAGGGCATTCCAAAAACAACAAACAGCTGATATGATGTGGAAATGGAACATATCAGTCGAAGTAAAATCTCCACTTGGTTATTTTATCCCAATCAAAGTTATCCATTTGCAAACCATGTGACGATTCCAATAATTGCAATAATATAACAACATGCAAACACAACATTTTCTTTATTTTCTTTCGATTGCATTTCAGATTTGTTTTTATAAAACTGATTTGAAAGGAAGAGGAGTGAGTTCTCTAAATAACACATAAAATTGAAGTTATGTTTTAAACATCCTGTCAGAATGTGTTGCATATGCATGTGTGAGCTTCCAGAGAGTCTCAGATGAAAAATATTTCTGAGAGCTGATTAGATGGATTAAGCAGATGGGTGAACAGATTGTAGTAAGAACAAGTGGATCAGTAAATTGGTGCTTTGTTTTAATGATGTAAATATGATACAATAGAGTGTCAATGTAGGCTTATGATCACAAAATGTCTCTGTAAGTGAATATTTAGTTGTCAAAGCTATTACAGTGGTTATTAACCAATGAGTGTGTGATTGAATGGTATCAGGTGAAAGCTAACAATTGCAAATCTGTCAACAATAGTATGTAAATCTGACGACAGCTGAATTTTAGAAGAGAGAGCTTATGTACACGTGGGTTAAGGGTGAAGTCCTCATCCCAAAAGTTGCAGGCGGGTATGAGATAATGCTTTACAAAATTTGGCAAAGATACCAGGCACCATGGGATGAGTTTCTCACACTAATTTATTGATGTGGAAAAAATGCTAAATCTACACCTTCAGCAGCTGGTCCAAACTAGAAGTCATAAGATACATTTATAATTTTTTTTAATTAGGTTAGCATGAGGCAAATTGAGGAATTCAATAATTGACAAAACATATTGAAAATCAATTGAAATACATGTTTCTCAAAAACAATTGTTTATTGGATAACATCAGTTCCAACTCATCTAGCAATTTATTTCATTTAATTCTTGGGGAGTGGGATGAGTGTTATGTCTTTCAAATGCTAAAATTTGAGTCTGAATGGACTTACTATTCACAGGATTTATGATCATTTATATTAAGATGCAAGTCTTTCAAAATTGTTGACATGAGTCTCAAGTCATCAATATTGTGACATTATCCCAAGTCATTTAACTGGAGTACATAGCTCTGATTTCAAAATACTGTGTGTTTTTAAAGTGAGTGACTAATAAATATCATCATACAGACACAACAAAAATGAATTTAGGACATCTATATAAAGGCCATACCTTTACATAAACAAATAATATATCAATATTTCGTCTTCACAACACAGAATTTGAAATGGTGGTGGGACAATACCTCAAGCCCTTGGGCCATCATTAAATCCCATTCAAATGAACCGACCTATGCACACATTGCTTTGCAAAGGGTGCACCATCACAATACATGTGCTTAACCTGTCCAATCGTGCCCATGCAAATGTCTTCAACTTAAATTCAATGCTTTCTGCTCTCGCTCTTTTGGCAGAATTTGCATACCATGTCTTGCTTCTTTCAATTTAGGTTCAGATAACAAGATGATGTTTCATATCAACCCTTGAGGTAGAATGCTGGATTTACGACTTCCGTGTTTAACGGCCAGATACTTACAGATGACACTTTGCATCACAGACGAACACAGAACTTAGTTTTCCCAAGTGCGTCTCAATATTGCATCTTTCTGCTGCTACCAGTGTTGACCATGATGATAAGAATTATATTTAACGTTTGTATTAATTCCTGCATTATATTTTGAACGCTTACATTCAAGCTGCCTTATCACTGAAGCTTAAATTGATCAATCCAAGCCCCCTTCAGACAAAAATTATTGGCACAATGCTTGTGTACTCAGGTGATGGGGGATTTTGAAATCCTCAGGTGATTGCAACCAGACAGCATGTGATACATAATTACACAGTCCTGCATGTATATTTGAACAATCTAAACCAAAAATATTTTCACAACCATTTAAAACATTTTAAAAAGCCAAGTTGTGTTGGTTTTTTCTTCTTGGTAGGCAATATTATACAGTCATCCAATACAGTAGTATTCAATCTGCCTGTCTCTGTAAACAAATACATTCTGAAATGTTTCACTTCACTAAGCACTAGCTTGAATCAGTCCATTTGTGGAGGCTATAGCTTTTTATCCGGCCACTATTTTGATGACTGCTCTGGAACAATAGGCTCGTCTGTCGTGATTGTAATTACAAGTGACCAGGACAATACGGTCGCGTATGGAGGAACTAATACAATGAGAAGACACATTTATACAAATAAAGCATTAACCCCCCTCCGCCAGGCAAAGAATGGCTGTGTGAAAACAGCTCAAGTGCAGGGAAAGAGGGGACCTCGGCAACCAAAACAAAGTAATCATCATAATACGGGACGAGACTTAACAATGTAGGAATAATTCCAGACAAGACAAAGAATTATTTTGTAATGTGTCTGTCAAGGTTCAGTCATCCAGGTCATGGTACGCGTAAAAATCTTGTAGCACCTGGAGTTGTTAGGTTTATGATGTTACTCGACTCTGACACACGAATTCGGGGCTCGACTGCCTCACCATAAACACCTTTACACAAGCTTAGAGTGAATCAGTACTTTAAAGTGCCCTCAATGGATGTTAAGATTGTTACTTCCTTGAAGTTTAAATGACTTCTTTTATTTATTAAGCCACGACTAAATCCAGAAAACGATTGTCTGTGTCTAAACGTCCAACATGTTGCTGGAAAAGATGTGTAACAATATCTCGCATGGACTACCAAGAACAGGTAGCCGAGGACCGATGGCGGTGCATCTTCACTCTCGCCGCTAACCAACAGCCAGTTCCGCGATTGTTTACACCGTCGGTATCCATTGGCTTCCCTCCGCCTTTCACAAGAACTGGGCAAAACTCTCGAAATGTGATGACAAAACGAGTTTAGCGGGGATGACCAGGAAAAGCGCGCCCTTGCTGGCAAGCACTGACTGAGCGCAAAGCCCTGATGCCTTCAAGAACACCTCGTATATTTCTGCAACTCATTAGCCTCGTAGATAAGACAGCAACACTTACACGTTTTTACTTCTTTTAAAAACATTAACTGCTATCACTGTGAACCCCGCATCCGTGGAAAAAAAAACTTTTCCCTCCCAAATGTGCGTATGTTTTATTCCAAAATTAAGCCTTTTTTAAAATTGCAGGTGCATTGAGAAGTTGTTACTTGTAAATTTGGCATCAATTAGTGACTTTTGTGTATTTTAACTACCTCTGCTACTTAATAATACGTTTTATCCAATTATAAGTGGATACACTTGTCAGAAGGGTTCAGTTGTATAACTGAAGTAACAAATATCATCTTCATGTGCCCTCACATTATTTGCAAACTATTCTTTTTTTTTGGGGGGGGGGGCGATGCCACTCTTAGAGTAAAACTGCTTTCACGTTAAGGGCGTCCGACATCCTCCCGCCTGGGAAGCTGTTTCTTGAACTGGTCAACGGTCTGAGTTCCGTAAAAAAGTTTGACGGCAGTGAAGTGTTATTTCACTGGGCATGCGCACTAGGCAGCACGCGCTCAGGGCGCCAATTTGACCGGGATCTGGGAGGAGCCGTAGTTGCAGGGCTGCAGTTTAAATGAATGTCAACCTGTATCATTGCCTAGAGAAGATACCTACCGTCTATAGTGAAAGTACTTACACAGCGCAACCTGCGAGCCCTTCTCCAGCTATTGGCATGGCTCGGCGGCTGAGGAATAGGTAAGCTCTGCCGAACCATTTACTTTTTCGCCTCTTAGATTCCTTTTTATTTGGTAATTTAACGTTTTTCCTCGTGCGCTCCGACCCCTAAAACTGTAGTCTTTCTGTCTTTCTTTTTTTTTAAATTCATTTCTTAATTTCTATTAAATCATTTCCCAGCGTGTCTTTTTGTGCTTCTGCTAGCATTTCGTTTCGCTGACCGTTGAAGTCGAGCGGCGCTGCGCTCGCGCGCACATGACAGGTGGCGGTCATCTGGCATGTGCGCTCCTCGCGCCGCTGTCAGCGCGGAGAGGGGCGCGAGCGGCGGGGAGGAAGGGCTCCGTCCCCCCGCGCCCAGCTCTCTCAAGCACGCGCGCGCACTCATATCACTGGGCGGACGCACGGACACGCGCATGGCACATGCACGTTGTATGTTGTTTTAATACCGGGCGCCTGAAATCACCACAGTTTTATTTCAGTATTTTCTATTTCCTGCCCCCGCATTTACTCCTGGTTTTTCTCGGTGGATCATGCTTCCTCTCCGATAAACCACACACACCCTCTCTCAGCTGTCAACGTTACCTTAACTTGAAAGATCACCTTGTTGTATTTGCTGGTTTTGGCAGGATTAAAGGTCATTTGATGCTAACCCAGTGGCACTTGTATTTTGCCATGCATCTCTGAAAGCGAGGGTCCCGCGCCCTAATTTTGGATACAGCGTCATCTACGGGCACTTGTCTCCGCATGGGGCTGTTTGGTTGTTTTTTTTTTCAAATATTTACCCCAGATTTCTAACCCCACATCACCAATCGCTCCGACTACCTCATCAGAATCATTAAGAACGCCGTTAAGCGCTTATGCTCGTTTTTTTAACTTCAGTTTGTTTGATTTAGTGTTTAAACTCTCGATTTCTGCTCATAACCCCGGCGCTCACCGATACGAGATCAGGTTCAAAACTGTCTCCAGATGCAGTCATGTTGACTTTTTATTCTCTTCTCAACAGGAGTTTAGCTATTCGGTTCACTCATGAAGATTTGCGCCACTTTTTACTTATACCTGTCAGTTCTTTATTTTCTTAGACGGGTGAGGGAATCCAGTCTAATGATTATTATTTTTTTATAATAATCCGAAGGAGTTTTTTTCCTCTAATTGTGATCCTCTTGCTCATCGTTTTGAGGAGAAGTTCACATACATTCATATAAACACATCCATACTCAGAGGAGTTCTTGTTCACCTGTTGCATTGTATCCACCTTGTCCACGCTCTGCACTGTAAGTGGTTAACCAATCACTTTGTGCGTGCGCGTGCGTGGCTATGTACAATGCTGCCACAGGTCTGAACACGCCAGGGTCATGAAATTATGATTGCATGCACCAATCCCAGTATCTGTGGAAACCCAAAACATTGGAACCTGTTCAGCCCCCCTTCCTTTCTACATTCATTTCTTCTCTGCCAGCTCTTGTGGGTGTCTTGGCTAAAAGCCTGCGCCCGAACATTCAAGAATGACTGGTTTTGTCTGTGTTGACACCCGATGAGTTAAAGAGAGTTGTGCGAATTACTTGTGCATGCTTTAAAGAGATGATGAGGGAATTGTTTGAAAAATACACAGGTGCATTCTTTGGTATTATTTGTCTTTCATACAGGTCGTTTGCCCACAACATTCAACACTCTATGTTGAATTTTCTTCTGTCTCTCTCTCATTGTGCCTGCAGTGTTTACAGTAGTGAGGAGGATGAGGAGGAGACCGAGATGTATGAACATGATTACGATGGCTCATTGGCAAAGACAGGGAAACGCCATCTTGGCAAAACACGCTGGACACGAGAGGAGGTACACACACACACACACACACACACACACACACACACACACACACACACACACACACACACACACACACACACATACACACACACATAAACACATAAAATGTCTAAACTGCAGTATACTACTAAATGAAACACTCACTGTCTTTTTCAGGATGAGAAGTTGAAGAAACTGGTAGAGCTTAACGGATCAGAGGACTGGAAACTAATTGCGAACTTACTAACCGTAAGTTAAACTTACCACACCTGTACACAAGAGACACAAAACATGAGTACTTGTAGATGTATCATGTAATCATGTAAACATTTGACTGGTGGTTTCTGGTTTTGTTATGGCAAATCCATCAATCCTGTAAAATATAGGTTTGCTGTTTGTTTCTAGCTTTGTGATCCAGGGTATAGTAATGGTGGTAAATGATCTCCCTGCTCTCTGCATACCAGAATCGTACAGATGTGCAGTGTCAGCACAGGTGGCAGAAGGTGCTCAACCCAGAACTCATTAAAGGGCCCTGGACCAAAGAAGAAGACCAGAGGGTAAGAGAGCTGCAGATCCAAAGTGCTGCAAAGTCATTGATGAAACTAGATGCAGTGGTCTCTCCATAATCGCGGGAGCTACATTCTAAAAATAACCTGCAATAGGCGAAATCTGTGAAGTATTCAGCTTTATTTTTTACAATAATTTAAATGTTTTAAGGTTGCAAAACCCCTCACTACACACTTTATACACAGCAATCGAAGATATATGTAAATTTGGCAAGCTGAACGCATTCTGTACTGTACAAGAGACACGGCACGGAGGAGACTGATTGACAATGGACTGCAGTGCCTTAGCCGATCAGGACACAGAAAATGATGCGCTGTAAAAAAAAAAAAAAAGCTTGCAAAATTGCACTAAAAAAATGCTGCGAAACTGCAAGGCCACGAAAGATGAACCGCATTATAGCGAGGGACAACTGTATATCAGTTAATATGTTATTATAAATTGCATATTTAATATTCTCCTCATTAATTACATCATGACATAAGCTGAAAAAACTTAATTGATGGCTCTGCTAAGGGTAGATTATATATTTCAGTTTTGGAGTTCTGTAGTTGTCTATCACTCCCTGTTATTGTTGTACAACCGTAGGTTTTAAAAAAAGGAGGTATTTCTTTACTTTCATGTGTTATTAAAGCAACTATTCTGTGGCAACCCCTGCTGCTGTTTCACATATTTAGTTTGCCACAATATTGCTACAGCACAACGAGTTGCTTGTTGAGTGGCCTAAAAACCGAGTTGAGGTGATTATTGAACATGTCTAAAGTAGATATATTCCACTCACTGTAATGATTAGCAGAGAGGCTAATGTTCCAGGGGAAACTCCCTCTGTGCTCACCAGCAGGTGTTCTCAATCACCTTTTCAAGTTAAAAGATAAAGAAAGGAGGAAGGAGGGAAGAGAACAGATGTGCTGACAGACTGTATGTGTATCTGTGATTTTTCACGAAGGCTCATGTTTTTCTTTTGTTCATTTTCCCCTCCTCTTTTCATTTTCTTTACTCTACTCTACAACTTCTCCATCTCCTCCCCCTTTATGTCGCTTCCTTTTTTCCACATTCCGCAACCACACATAATCACTGGGCTTATTTTCCAATACCAATCTTTTTCTAATTTTTTTTTTTCTTCGCTTTTACCTCTCAGGTGATTGAGTTGGTTCAGAAGTATGGAGCCAAGCGTTGGTCAGTGATAGCCAAGCACCTGAAGGGGCGCATTGGTAAACAGTGCAGAGAGCGATGGCACAACCACCTGAACCCAGAGGTAAAGAAGACCTCATGGACAGAAGAAGAAGATAGAATCATCTATCAGGCGCATGAGAAACTGGGCAATCGCTGGGCAGAGATTGCTAAACTGCTCCCTGGCAGGTGAGGCAGATAGGGAAGGTGAAGAAGAAAATGGCAAATGACAAACAATGGGAATTAATTAAAAGCAAGACAGTGTCATTTTGACATGATTGTACTTGTATTGTGCTGATAACCATATCAGCCTTGTTTTTGTTACTGAAAAAGTCTATCAGTGTCAACATCTGTGTCTGCTTGGCTTGATAGCACTATCATGTACTACTAGAATTCCAGGAGTTGTCCAGCATGCTTGCTATTCAAAAATGTTTAGTTTTTCAAACACTTGTTTTACAGAACTGACAATGCTATAAAGAACCACTGGAATTCCACCATGAGGCGAAAGGTGGAACAGGAAGGCTACCTTCAGAACCCCAAGGGAAGCAATGCCTCCCTCTCCATCAGCAACAGTTTCATGAAGACCAACAATCACATCATGGCTTACCCACACCACTCACCCAGTCATGCGCAGCTGTCTCCCTCATCGCCACTCAACTACACCTATATCTCTGACACACACAGAGTAAGTGCTAAAAGCAAAAAACTATAATGTTTGGAGGAACCGCTCCTCATGATGCAACTGCAGAAAATTGTTTTATTTAACGTGGCCTCCTTTCTGATTGGTCTAGCAGGTGCCTTTTCCCATGGCCTTACATTTAAACCTCCTCAACATTCCCCTTGGAACTGCTGCTATACAGGTAAGCGAGGCATCAGCAGTTATTCACAAGCTCTAAAATGACTTGGTTCTAAATGTCGTCTCCTGCTGTTCCCCCTCTCCCAGAGACACTATAGTGAGGAAGATCCTGAGAAAGAACAGAGGGTGAAGGAGATCGAACTGTCGCTCATGTCAGCGGAGGTTGAACTGAGAGGCCAGCCACCAATACCGGTGAGTTATGTAATAGTGTGTGCATTAGTAGAGATGTGGCTGACAGTGCAATTTATGTGCATGTAGGTTGACCAGGGCTTTTCGGGACAGTGGTTGAATCTCTATGTTAGGGGGAATAAGATAAGGTGGAGGAAACATCTGGGGTGCCTGTTTCAGGAAAAGTGATGAAACAGGACCTCTTCTAGCCATTTGTGTGTGTTTGCACGTGTATGACCCCTTGTGCAACCAAACACGACTGGCGCTCTGCTGCTTCTCTTTTTCTCCCATGTCAAGTTGTTATACTTCTTGCCTTATTTCCAGCTTTGCAGTTTTTTTTCACCGCTTGTATACAATACACTCATATTTAGTGGGACTGAGTTAATATTGTTGATCTGTCATGTTTTTTTTTCCTTTTCTGCACAGTTGAACTTGCCCTATCCAAACTGGGCCAGCCATAGCTCTTTGACCCACAGTTTAGAGGGTGTGGCAATGTCATTACCTCACCAGGCTGCTGCCCCCGCCCTGCCTCTTGAGCAGAGCTGCCTACCTGAAGAGAGCGCTTCAGTCGCTCGTGCCCACAACAACAACAACAACAATAACAACACCAGCATTAATAACAACAACCATCAGAGCAATCCAGCCTTCTCAACCACTATTCCAGAGTTCATGGAATCTGTTATCGACACAGTAAGTTTCTTATTCACAAAGTCAAAATGCAACTTTGTTTTTTCTTTCTTCTGTAAAAACTCAACCTTTTTTCAACTTTATGCAAAAAAAAAAAATCTTAGCATTTAAGTAATAAATTATATAGTTACAGGCATTCACACCATATTTTCCCACCCTTTCCCCAGTGCCTCGCCTCAGTGGGTCAGGCCAGTCCCAGTGAGTTGTTGGATAGAAGCGTTTTCAGAACAGGCAGGGTCTTACCCAATCAGGGCTCAACAGCTGCTCATGGAGCATGTGCTGGTCTCTTCGGCCCCAATGCTAAGCCTTCACCAGTCAGAAACCTACCCTTTTCACCCTCACAGGTAGTTAAAGTAGTTGCGTGTGATCAGAATCCATTCACTCACTCCTGTAATGACATCATCAATCAATCACTTAGCTCGAGCATCTTTCTTTGTTTCCTTTCTCACTCTGAATCACTCATCCATTTTTTCTTTTCTTTTTTCTATAGTTTGCTCTCTCGATTAGCAAAACTGAGCAAAACCTAACCTATCTACCATTTTAAATGGTTTTCTTTCATTTTTCCCAACAGTTTCTCAAACAGTCAATGAATTCAGAACACTCGGATAATGACAGTCTATCATTGGGCTCACCTGTGGACACCAAGCCTTTGATTGATCATGCTCACAGGCCCCAGAAGGAGAATGAAATGTGAGTTGCCCTTCCTTAAAACCTTCTCAGCAGGTTACATTTGTGATGACTAACCTTGTTCAAGCAGGGATCTCTCTTTTTCACTCTGTTAGGTTCGGAACTCCCAATATTCGCCGTTCAATCCTGGAGTCATCTCCTCAAACACCCACACCTTTCAGGTCAACTATGGCCCTACAAGAGGTTAAATATGCACCCCTCAAACAACTGGTGAGCACAACCATAGACGCATAATGAATTCATTACATCAGCCACTGTTGTGTTTTTTCCTGCATCCATGTTACTCCCTGGATGATGTCTGTCTTCCCCAGGATGCCCCCTTGGATCAGCAGATGGTTGAGTCGATTAAGCAGGAGCCAATGGAATGTGCCATTGAGCAGCCTCCTCTGAAGAAGATCAAGCAAGAGGTGCATACCACTCAGCATAAGCAAATACATGCATACAGAAAAAATCTGATAAATGGCTCCTGTGGAATGTACTTGCAACTTACTTTTTTGGATAGGAAATTGGATGAAATGTTTTTTTTTCCAGTTTTGTAAATAAGGTAGTGAAACATTGTTTTAGGCTATTTGCTGTATAAGCGTATTCTCACGTGTGTTATTTGATTATGACATGTTGTGTATGTTTGTCCAAGGTGGAGTCACCGTGTGAAAGGAGTCCATGTATGCAATGGGAAGGACAAGACCTTCACACACAGCTCTTCTCCCCCAACGGCCCTGCGCAGGAAGTACCTGTAAGCACAAATTTATAGCTCATATGTTCTTTGATGTCTTCACATTCAATTAAGATAATTTTTTTTGTTGTGACCTTGTAATGTGACTACACTTGATTAATTGGATAGTTTTTTTTTGTCCATTCTATACAGGACATGCTTACAAGCTCATTACTGAGTGAGGATGGACCCAAAACCTACCACATCACTCACAGGACCGTGGACAGCCCGCTACAGGTATGCGAAGCTATCCTTGTATTAGATATTTATCCAGCCTAAAAATCAAAATATGAATAAAACCAGAGCAGGAAAATGTCCTCATTACGCTGCCATTCTTGTCAACAGCAGCTCAGCTCCTGGGATCAGGTGACCTGTGGCAAAATCGAGGAGCATGTTCTGGCCTCTGAGCAGAGCCATAAGTACATCAACACTTATCCAACAAGGACACTGGTCATGTAAGATGAGACCATCAGTTTGGAAGCATTGAAAACGTCTGCACCGGACTCAGCTCAGCAGGTTTACATATTTGTTGTGGTACAACAATTGGGAGGGGCTCTATGCCATTGGTGTTTTTACACTCACACTTGTTGGATTTCAACCAACCAAAGACTATAATTCTTCTAAAAGATTTATATATGTATAGAGAGTCAGAGAGCATTTTTCTTTTTTTTTCTTTTTTATAATTGTTTGTTCTATTTCTTTTGGTCTTGTCCTTCTCCGTATTATCAATGTTGTATCATAAATGGGGAACATTACTATATAATTTGCATTGGGCTGTATTATTAATTCTGAAAATTAATATAAAGATCAACTTGATTAATTTATTTCCTATGTTTTTCTTTATTTTTACAAATTGGCCCAAGAGCAGTGTTGTTAAGTTAAGTATTTAAGCCCTTTTAGCATTATGGCATACCCAATGGCATATTCATTAAGTTGGAAACTGAACTCTGTCTTCTTGATACATATATTTGGACAGAGAGAGACTGTTATGGGTCTACAGAGAATTTCAAGTGTTTGGTGCCACCTCATGTTTTTACTATGACTACTGTATAGGATTTGTTGTCTGTTCTTACTGTGGTATCATGTTTTACAAGACAAAGATAGGCACTGTTAATAGTATTACCCAAATATGACATTACCACCTTTATTTCATGAGAAAGGCTTTCATTTCAACTTTAGAATTTAATTCTGGTCTTTACCGTATCCTGTAAGGAGAAATTTTCAATGAACAAATGTATTAGTTAAGATTTACGTGTGTACATTTACAATCTATTTATACAATTCCAAATCCCAAATGAACTTCAATGTTTGAACCTTGAGCTTCACCCAGTAAGATTAAGGTCAAGTTGCACTTCAATTTTATGTTCCCCGCTTAGAGAGTGAGAGTAATAAACACTGATTTATATTTTATAAAATGCTACAAACAGATGCTGAATTCAAACATTTTTCTATGTTTTTTGATAATAATATCTAATAGTTTTGTATAAAGAATATCCTTCATTGTGTTTTCTTAAGACTGCAGTAGCCCATGTCAAACACTTAGCAAGACAATTTTTTATATATTCAATACCTTGTTTTTATACTAGCTATTGAGCAAAGTCATTTTATAAAAGCATTTATATGTGGCATGTTTTCATGTTTTTATACTTTTCTATACTGCCTAGTAAATAAAGTGTTTTTACTACAGCCTTTTTTGTGCTATTAATGTATTTGAAGGAAAATTACGATATGAAAATTAATCTATCAAATGTTTAAAACATTTATCACCAAAACAACTCAACTGCAGTACATAAAAATGAATATCCTGCAAAATTACTTGAACTGTTTAATATACAAATGATAACAGTTCGCAAACAGTCACATCAATAAATAACTGGCACATTTAGACACTGTAGCTGCATGATAACCAGTTCTTGGGAGTGACAGTAAATTTTGTGGATAAAGTCATTATAGCTTCATTTTCACACTGTAGGGAAACACAACTTTCAGTGGCATAAGAATTTTCTGTAGGTGTTCATAGAACCAAAAAAGAAGCATAGTTAAGTTAAGCTGATTCTTTCAAGGCCATTGTGTATACCTGAAGCTGAACTAAACTAAATTAAGCTCAACTCATTTTCAGTAATTAACCAGAAACAGCGGAGTTGAATTTAGGATAAATTCATCTAAGGTAAACTGAAACAAGTTCATCCAAACTAAATATATTTGATATTGATTTTATGACAAAACATTAAGATGATACTTTATCTGAAGTAAACATATTGTGTGAAACTAAACAAACGTATGGAGCAAGATTCATGAATGCTGTGTTTCAATCAATTAGTGAATAAAATGTTCCCTGATATTAATAGTGTAATATATTGTTAAAAGTGTAATCATATTGTTGATATTCAAATATTAGTGGTATCTACATCCTGTAATTCATCATAACATGGTCACAACACACACAAGCACACACACAAGCATACACAAATGACCACAAATGCATTCACAGGAGCATGCACGCACACACTCACTCACAAACACACACACACACACACACACACACACACACACACACACACACACACACACACACACACACACACACACACACACACACTTAGAGATAGAAATTTTTATTCACACAAATATATGCAGCATA
>CAAKHD010013769.1:78328-101697 GCA_901007705.1 Fistularia tabacaria | reverse complement strand
GGAAAACCATACAGCGCCCTCCCCTTTCAGCTTCCGCCACTTTGTCCTCCCCTTTCAGCTTCCACCACTTTGTCCTCTGCTCTGCCTTTGTCCTCTTGATCTTCCTTGTCTCCAGAGTCATTCTACAAACCACCATCCTATGCTGTCTGGCTACACTCTCACCTACCACTACTTTGCAGTCACTGATCTCTTTCAGATTACCTTGTCTTACAAGATGTAGTCTACCTGCGTGCTCCTACGTCCGCTCTTATAAGTTCACTATGTTCCTATCCTTTCTGGAAAAAAAGTATTCCCTACAGCCATTTCCATCCTTTTTGCAAAGTCTACCACCATTGGTCCCTCTGCGTTCCGATCCTGGATACCAAACCTGCCCATCACTTCTTCATCACCTCTACTGCCTGCACCAACATGTCCATTGAAGTCTGCACCAATTACCACTCTCTCATCTCTGGGGATATTCTGCATCACTTCATTGAACTCATTCCAGAACTTCTCCTTCTCCTTTAACTCACATCCTACCTATGGGGCATAGCCACTAACGACATTGAGCATCACACCTTCAGTTTCCAGTCTCAGACTCATAAGTCTATCCGACATTCTTTTCACCTCCAGAACTTTCCTGACAAACTCCTTTCAAGATAACTCCTACTCCATTTCTCTTCCTATAAGTACCATGATAGTACAACTTAAGACCTGCTCCTAAGCTTCTAGCCTTATTACCTTTCCACATTATATCCACCTTCCTTCTCTGCATCATGTCAACCAACTCTCTACCTTTCCCTGTCATCGTGCCAATATTCAAAGTCCCTACTCTCAGTCCCAGACTCTTGCCTTTCCTCTTCTCTCTCTGCTTCCGAACACGACTTCCTCCTCTCCTTCTTCAACCCACAGTAGCCCAATTCCCATTGGTACCCTGTAGGTTATCGGCACCAATGGCGGTTGCTGTTAACCTGGGCCTCGACCGATCCGGTCTGAAATTCTTAGGTTCGATTTGCATATTTGGTTTTGGCACAAGTTTTACGCCGGCTGCCCTTCCTGGCTCCGGGAGACACTGGCCTGTGCCGCCCTGAGGCTGCATTTTTAATTTCAAAACTGGTATATTGTGAAATTCCTCATGTGAATCAGCACTAAGCAACCCCTTAAAAACATTGGAACAGCCATTTCAGTGTATGTTTTAATAGCATTATCTCACTATAAATGTCTTTGACCTCCCTGCAGAGTCCGAGTGACAGTGAACGGGGAGTTCCTACATTACATCTACCCCTTCCAGTTTCTGGATTCTCCGGAGTGGGACTCCCTCAGACCTTCAGAAGAGGGCATATTCCAGGTTACTGTCCATCTGCACGCATGCGAGTGAGCTTTTCGGATGTAGACTCCTATTATTCCTTAAATCCATGGCTGACCTTGTCAAGTTGAATTTGACCAGTTAAACCTTGCCAAATATATTGAAAATAAGAGCAAAACTTTGTATTACGAAGGTGTTGTGTCAGCACCAGAAGCCATTGACTCTTTCGTACTAGCCAAATGTTAAAATTGGAGTGATTGTATAATGCTGTGTTTTTATTTTTCCTGTGGTCCGAGTGATGGTATCAGAGTGGTGGTAACATCTCACAGCTCAATGAAAGCTGGAATTACCAAATGACCATCAGGTTTTTGATTTTGTCTCAGGCATAAGGAATCTAAATTTGTTATGCCAAATGTCATTAAGCCTGCGGTTTCATTTTTGCAAAGTGTGCTTACTTAGCCCTCGGCTTAAGTTTTGAATTTCAATACATATAAAGGGTCTCATTGGTCAGGCACATCTTTCTGCGGGCTTAAGCTGAATTCCCCTGAGTTAAATTTTCTGTGACTCTTTCATTATCGAAATAGAATATCAGCAATTTTCTGTTCTTTTGGTAATGTTTTTTAAAGTGTGAAGTAGTTTCAAAATGTTAGTTGAGGCTGCCGGCAAATCTTGTGCCAACATGGGTAAGTTGGTTAATTGTTTCCATTTAAATTCCAATGAATTTTTTTTGTTTAATTTTAATTTTAATTGTTTGTTTCTTTTGAGGGGGGGTTAAACGAACATCATAAGAAAACGCTTTAAATGCATCAAACCAAACACTGCGTCAGGCAGTGTTTTATCAGTTTCCTCTCTATGTTCTGTGGCTGTTTGTTTACCTTATCTGGTTTTAAGTCCTAAATCTTGTCAGTAATTTGGGTCAAAGTTTTGTATATTACTTGCTTCTAGGAATACATGTGAAGTATCTCTTGAGTTATTTATTTTGATTGTACAGTGGAAACTCCTGTTCCTGGATATGAGATGTTCCACATTGGTCTCAGCGCAGTAGATATTTTGTTAACATGGGATTAGAAATAATGAATGAAACATGAAGAGTTACGTGAGTAAAACATAACAGAGAGGGTGTCTGCAGTTGTGGAGACAACAATAACATTTCCCTTCCATTTATATCCTGACAGATGTCTTCTCTTGGTGGAATAAAATGTTTACATGGGCAGTTGGTGAATACATGAATGTTTATTTCTTGGCAGTCATGGAGAGACGACTGGCTTTACAGCTCTGATTCTGAGCCACCCGTTGATATAAATGGCTCTTGGGCTCACGTTCATCCCGGTTGTGTCAGTGAGGTAACACAGAAACTCCAGGCAGAAGGAGTTTGCCTGCACATCAGTCACAGTCGTAAGGCAGTTGTACTGGCTTTACTTACGACTTCTCTGCCTTTAGTTAAGGTTATCATCCAGGAGACTTCCCTTAATCTGCACGGTTTCATAATTTCCCTACGAGGCAAAAAAAAAACCAAACACCTTTATTATTACTATTCTGTTATTCAAATTTC
Organism: Fistularia tabacaria; assembly: GCA_901007705.1. Taxonomy (NCBI): domain Eukaryota; kingdom Metazoa; phylum Chordata; class Actinopteri; order Syngnathiformes; family Fistulariidae; genus Fistularia; species Fistularia tabacaria. Next base: position 98,860 of record CAAKHD010013769.1, on the reverse strand, counting down.
CCCCCACAACAAACCCAACCACTCACATTTACAGTGACTTTAAAGAGGGGATGCAGTCAGAATTTTGATTGATTTTCCAACGCAAAATTGATGCTACAAGAGGCCCAAGTGCCATGGAGGTAAAGTCTGCTGATGAGTTCAGATTGGAGACAGAAGGACCGGATGTCTTGACAATGCCCAGGCTCCCCTAATCCTCTCACCAATATGTCAAAGTCAACTTTATTGTCAATACTGTCATATGTTCACACGTACAGAGCATTGAAATAGCATTACTCTTCACACCCACGGTGCAAAAGTACAAAAAATTATAAATAATTTCTCACAGAAAACAACAAACAAAGACGAGCTATGCTGAGGTAGGTATGGTTATGACTAAAGTGCTAAAGTGATAGCAGTATTAAAGTGTAGTTGTAACAACAGTTTTTTTTTTTTTTTTTACAGTGCATCCATGGAGAATTTCTTATGGCAGGTACCTGATGAAGAGATATGCATATAACAGAAGAGATGTGTACATAACAAAAAAGAAACCAACAGCTTAAGTTCTCTAAAATCCAGTCCCTAAGAAAAAAACTTCCTTTAAAGTAAATAAAATCAGAACAAACCTTACAGAATATACATTTCTTTTGCGAAGCTCTCTAAGAAGACTGCTTATCTCAGGTGGAGAAAAATCTTAAATCCCTGTGATTTTCACACAGAACAATATGTGTGAGATTCATTCATTAAAACATCTCTTGGACAGGATGCCATTGCCCTGCTATTTAAGATGGTCGATCAGAAAATGAAAAATTAGGTCATATGATTACAATGACAAGGGATCAGAATGTTTATGACGCTCTGTTGATTCTGGACTTGTACTTGATTTTTATTTTTATTTTATTGATTTTATTTTTATTTCCCTTTTTTTTTTTTTCAACGTATTTACATGCCAACATAGTCACCGCCACATATCAGTGTAAAAACTTAAATAGGCTAAATAGAAGACACTCTTTTCTCAGGAGTTGATGCCAAAATGTAAAAATACTGTACAATGTAAACGTATAGACCCCAATTTAGTTTTAGGTACAATCTGTATGTAATCAGTGCACTGGTGAAGAGCTTACAGTTAAATATTCCATGTGAAAATTATCTAGTCAGTTGTAAATGCAGCACAGGCACCCACCTGGACATCAGCTATGTTTAGTTATGACCTCAGATGACCCGAAGTCAGCGTGTCAACATAGAGTGCTAACTGCTTGATCACAAGGGAAAGAACGAGACTGAATTTTGTGTAACCTGCAGAACAGAGTACCGAGAATAAGGAATAAGAAACTTCTAGAAATAAAGAAATGGTTTCCAAACTCATTTGCAGAACCAAGAAAAAAACTCAATATCCCAAATCATACTGTAATTATTTAGTCAGAGACCGAGGTGCCTATCGTATCACACCCATATCATTGAGAGATTCTGCTGTCATTACCTACGTCCTTTAGTTAATCAGTAAAAAGATGATATTGAAGTATTGATAATTGTCTGGAGGTCCTGAAAAGGTCATGCTCTCCTATCTACCCCATGAGCGAAGCAGAAAGGATATTTATTATTTGTTCTTACTTGTCAATCGAGTGGATTTGGATTTCATTAGATCCCTCTAGAATCTTTGCCCCACTTACACTGCCTCAGTTATTTATTTTCTCGTGTTTCAATCCCCGGCAGGTCACTCTCTGGGCTGACAGCCCCTGTCGATACGTGGCGTGGAGGAGGAAGAAGCTCTATCTGCTTTTTGCGAAGCACCGCTACATAGCCAGGATCTTCGCCCTGGTTGTGCGCAATGACATTGCAGATAAGCTGTACTCCCTCAACGACAAGGCTTTAAACTGCTCTGGACACCGCTATGACCTCCGCTTACCGAGTTACTGTCACATGCCAGGGACAGAATTAGAAAAGGCAGATGTCTTCCTGCAAGTGCCGGTGCAGGGTGGAAGGACTGCCTGAGGCTCACCCATATACCGAGACACACACACACACACACACAGCAGCAGACAATTTAGTGACTCTCAGAGAACAGTGGGCGGGTGTCTAATCATGTTGATATCGTCTTCGTTATGGCATAACTTATACTATAAATCTTTACAGTTATTATGATAGGGGCAGCCAGATGAGGGAGTGCAGGGGATGCAGACTTTATCATCACCTGCATGATTGTTGATGGACTCCTGCGATACTTTTCATCTCTTCATGTGCTTCCCACACAATTAGATTTGAACTTCGGGGGAGGACAGCTGAGCAAGAGACAAAGGAGAAGAAACAAGAAAATATGATTGACCCGGAAAACAAGAATGTATTGTCGGATGAATAAAATTGTGCTGTAGAAAAATAAATGTCAGTGTAACAACATGTGCTCCTGCATTTCCTTTTGCTGCCTTGTTACACTTTGTTCAGACATTTTGAAAACTTGCTTATTTTGTGCACCTTAACAGGTATGATTTCACGGTTTCTCTGTTAAAGCCAACTATCCACCCGTGTTTATAAACACTGTGGATCTACAGTGAGGCTTTGTGTTTCTACTACTGTTTCATTGTATGGCCGGATACGATCATTACGAAAATGTAAAATGTCAATGTAAATGGTTTATTTGTTGTTATTGAAAAATGAATGATTTACTCTGCACATGGCTTCAGTTAGCGATGGGTTTTTATTTAGTGTAATACAGAGTAGTAAGGGAAACCTAAGCTTCTGATTTGGTAAAAGCGCTGGTTGTTTTTTACTTAAGAAATAAATATACCTGATTTTTTTTAATTCCTTCAGCCCAATTTCAGAATCTCAGTAAGTAGTCTTGTTTCTAAAATAAAATGCGTAGTAACACAAATAACCATTAAAAATTTGTCTTTCAGACAATGAAGTGATTGAAAACGTTTTGTCATTAAATTCAAATTAATTTGATTTGTTGGGCCATCCAATTTCCATTTTAGAATTTACGTCATTCCAAAATAGACTCCAGAAATAAAAAGCATCATAGTCCATGTTTAAAGACATCAGATTGTTTTACTGAATTTTATAAATCTATTTACTTTTAATATATAATTCATTCAATGTACCTTAACTATTATTCAAACACAACATATTGAATAAATATGAAGTTAAGTGAATATTTTATCTTTACTTTTAATCTGTCTGTTGTGATGGATCCCATGTGGAAAATGCAAAGATAGAGTCACCACACCAATATTGATATTTACCCAAAGTTTCTGAATGAAATGAGATTTATTTGAAAAGACAATGATCAATTTGATCTTTTGGACATAAATGCCTACTTAGAATACCAGTACGTCCACTATGTAACCTCTTGATTTTATTTTTTATTTTTTAGTTAAAAGTTGTATTAACAGTGGTATTAATAGTTGAGAATATGATTTACTTGATTGGTGCAAATTTATTCTACCGAGAGCAAAGAAAGAGATGAAACGTCGATGCGTCTCGTTCTCTGGAGCTCAGTTATGGAACAGCACTGATTTAAATAGCAAAACATGTAGTTCCTTTGGCATTTTCAAGAAAGTATTGCACAATTCTTTGAGTAACATATATGGCTGTAAATGAAGCTTGATATTTTTTGGCTTGTTACATGATTTTTTTTTTCTTTCTTTCATATAATCTTTGTTGGAAACAATAGGTGTAAATTAGGCGTGTGTTTATAAGCTTTGCTTCTGCCTGACCTTTTTCAGTCAGTATATGATGTCATATAAAATTTTGTCAATGTAACAATATTCTTTTAATGTGACTGAAATAAAGCTAATCTAACCTAACCTTACCTTGTATTAAACCGTTTTAGTTTCCTTCTTTATTGATGTATGTAAATCTATGGATATACCTGTATGTATCCATTTGTGAATACAATTGCTTCTCTGTTTTGTGTGAATGCTTCCTTCGGGACCCCCGTATCAAATAAAGTGGTACAATCTATTGCAGTAAAATATGTTGCATGCATAGTAGGTGTGTTTTCCTGTGGTCACTACACTGATTCCCTCTGACGAGGATTTCAGTTGTGACTTCCCGGTAAAGGCTGGATTTTTACATGTGCTTTGTCTTCCCCTTTCGGAGATTTTGGTCACTGCACCTCAGCCGCTCTCGGCTCCTTGTCCATTTTCGTCTCTCAATGTCATCCCCGTGGAATGTGCGACGCACATTGTGAAGTCCCCCCACCATCTGAGGGTCCAGCCTGCAGTCTCTCCGTGTAGAGTTGTTCACAGAACCCATTCCTCCCTCTTTCCCCTTCACAGACTCATTCCATCCGAACTGGTAAGTAACATTATCTTTTTCTTCTTCTTCTTTTTTATCCCCACCACCTCTCTCTGTGCTCTCATGTGCAGTTTTTGAAAGTTAGGTGTTTAAAGATTCCTCTGTGGTCACTGCATGTGTGTCATCACATCTATTTTTACGTGGAGCCCTCCCAGCTCTGGGACCAGAATCAACACACAGCGTTGGACTGGCAGAGCAGGCAAACTGTTATTTACTGAACTCAAAAAACCAACCAAACAAAAAAAAAAACAAACATGGTTTACTTACTTAAAATTTCTGGCTGAACAGAAATACTTTGCCACGAGCAGGTACTGTGTTAGAATATGAAAACATGTAATGGCATGCATCTAAAATGCAAGGTGGAGTTTCAGTTTGGCATATTATTATTAACAAAGAAGTTTTGTAACAGCAACTCAAGACCGCATCAAGGTTTTTGAATATTGTCAACCGAAAGGCGGATCGGCCCATTCAACAAACCCATCCACAAATGTATTATTAGCAGACATATTCTTTTCACCCCCGTCAGGTTTTTGATGGTGTTAAAATGTTACTACTCCTACTATTACTCTAATAATAATAATCCATATACACATTAAATAGATTAAGAATGTGTACATGGATATATTGTATGTTCAAAAATTACTTTAAACACAGTCACTCTGCTGACAGGGATGTTTTAATATATGTAAAATCTAGCTAATTATGAGTTGTTGTTTTGATTGCTGACTTGTTTTTAAATGTATACCTTGTTCCAGACTGAACATGAAAAATAGAAAATCATTTCATTATTTTTGCACAAAACTGGATTTTTACAAGCCAATGAGGTGATAGAAAAAACTATATGAGCGTTTTAGAAGTTTAAATTGGAGATAGTTGCTCCAGATATCAGCAAAGAGAGAAACCGGTGTGCGCACCCGCTATTTTGTTTTTTAGCGAAATTTTGCTCACATCACTGATCCCCCTTGATCGACGCAAATGCGTTTTCATTGAAAGAAGTGAGTGAAACGACAAGGTGCACAGAACTTTACGAATAAAGGACAAATCCTCGAAGTACACATACTGCACATTCTTTTGATGCAAATTACATTTATGTGAGCCTTACCAAATTATTGACCTTACTGACAAAATATCATAACCATTATGAGAAAATAAACAGGGCGTTGATATTTCGATCTGAATGGTGTTTAAACGAGAGCGATAAGATAAGGTCCAAGGCAATAGTTGAGTAGATTCTGGGGAGTAAAAGGTGTGACGATTCACATCAATAACCTCAGGCCGAAAAAAAGAACCCGTTGAATCTTCACGAGTCCTGAGCTTTTGGTAGCCTTTGAGCGAGAACAAAGGGTGTGTTTGGAACAGAACCCGGTCTGCTTTATGAGTAAAAACAAAACGCTGCATGCCAAAATTCTGTTTTTATTGTAGATTTATCTTATCTATGATAACATTGTAAAAGCGATTGAATAGAAAAGTGTCCAATTTTTAGGGTCTGTGGTTTGAAAGACACAGAAAATCTGTAAATGTTTTTAATGGAACAGAACTTTAACGTCTTTTCCAGCTCCGATTGTGTCATTCACGGCCCTCTTTTTAATAATATTTAGAGCCATTCTATTGGAAAAGATGTGATGGACCTGCTCTTCACCGGGTTCCCAAAAGAAAGAGAGGAAATTCAATCATTTAGACCGCTAACATGACTTAGCGAGATGATCGGACAGTCGGGACTCGGAAAAGAAGTTCCTCAACAGAAACACACTTGAACTCAGAGGGATCATAATCACCAAGATGTGGAGCACAGTTAAACATTATTCTTTCCAAACTGGCTTGAAAATGAGCAGAAATCCTGCATTTCTATTTTAAACCTGAACAATTCATCCTCCTCCTGTCACATGTCCTCCATCCTTACCTTCCTCCTCAAGGTGACCTTGTTGCAGAATGTCTTCCTCCCCTCACCTCCTCTTCACCATGCCATCCCCCTCTCCGTCGGCCACGCCGCTACTTTTGGCCACGGAGCCCAACGCCACCTCCTGCCAGGAGTGGGAGCAGGCCCACCACTTCCTCTTCCATCTGGGGAACCTGTCCCTGCTGCTGGGCCTGGCCATCCCCTCCAACCTAGGCCTGCACATGATATTGCTGCGCCTTCTTCTGATGACAGGTCTGCTCATAGTGCCGCCTACTGATAGCGCTTCCATACAAACTTCTTCATGAGGGCTACTTAGATTGTTTGTTTTACCGTCTAAGAGTTTGTTATGTGGGTTTTAGGATTTGAGAGATCTGGATTTGGTTGCAAGCCTCTCATGCGGGAGACAAGCTTTTTCTCATTTCTGGGAGAGGAAGTTGAGACAAGAGGAGAGAGTGGTGAATGGAAAAAGTATCGCCAATATGTTTATCTTGAACTCGGTGTGGGGGTGGTGGGGCAGGAAGCTGCAGGATTCATGAGAAATGTGGTTGTAAATTCAAGGGGAGGGGGGGTCATTTATTTATATAGGCTCTGAGCAGAGGCAAATCTCAAGAGGGCTGAAAAGAGAGGGATAAGAAAAGGGAAGGAGGAACAAAACAAAACTTACAATAGCTGTAAGTGCAACCTGATGCACCGCTTTGTCACAAATACACTTTACTGTGACCGGAGATTTCTTATGTCCACATATTTTTGCATTTTCTATGATCTTTGCTGGGACAATGACACAATAGCAGATTCATTTAATTTTGTCATCATTGCTGTCTGGAGGAAAAAGAAGCTGAAGTGGATGGATTAAATATAAAAAATAAACTTATTATTACATTTCCAATCACATGTTATTTCGTCCCATTTTTCTTTTTAGCGGTATGATTTGCTCGTTGCGATTGAATATCCAAGTCCAAGTTGTAGCTGTTGTTTTACAAAAAGCACTGCTCCAGGTGAGGCGGTGAAGTGAACTTCTTTCGATGTTTTATTTTCTTTCAACCGAATCAATCTTAATAATTAAAAAAAAAAAAAAGACTTTTCAACTGCATTATGTAATATTCTGCATTTCAGTGGTATGTCTCAATTCCTGAACAGGATGTGGTCTCTTCATTGCTTGGGCCACTCTGTACCGCTGCAACCTGGATGTGATGGTTTGGAACGTGGTCTTCCTGGTGGTAAACTTCATGCACTTGTTCTTCCTCCTCTACAAACGCAGGCCGGTGAGTCACGCCATCCGTGCGATGCTATTCGTTTTCTGACTGTTACTTTACACTCAGGCTCCTCCAGCGTCTCACTAAAGTCAAATACTGGCGGCAGGTATTTGGTTGGGGGATGTGGGTGGGGAATTTATGCAAAGACTGAAGGTTGCGTTTTCTCTCTGTCTGAAGAAGGAGGCCATGTATCCTCCTGAGCTTCCTCCCGCTTCATGATAATCAGATGCAAGTTTGATAAAACCCATGTCTGTTGTCGGGGGATTTAGGGGCCCAAACAAGCTGACAGAATCAGACCGGGACTTTTCATAATGAGACAGAAGACCTGTCATCCAGCGTCAGTGCCCCTCCACCAGGCCTTTGAACAAAAAGCCTTTTTTTAATCCACAGGCAGGGATTAATCAATCACTTTTCGCACTGGCCCCCAAGGGCCTCTGACATCCAGGGAACTCAAATTACTGTCCTGTTTTTTGTTTCTCTGTCATTTACAAGTTATCACATCCTGATCAAGGATCATTTCGGTTTTTTTTTCATGATTTTAAAATATTCAAGTGACATTGTTAGAACGGAAATCGTGATAGGAGTTGCCAAAAATAGATATGGGAAGAGTTGGGGAGAAATTTTAATTGTTAATGTATAAATTAATGAATAATTTTTCAAAGTTAAATGGTCACACTCATATCTTCTTGTACATCACTTTGATGGAAAATGTTGTGAATGAATTCATTATTCTGATTGGTTATTTCAATCATCATTATTATCAATATGATTACTATTACTGTTATTCTTATTATTATTGTCATCATTCATTCATTCATTATTTCTATCGGTTATCCTGCACCCAGTCACTCAGAGTTGTGCGCGCGGGGGATGCTGCTAGAGCCTATCCCCATAATAATGACAACAACAACAACAACAACAACAACAACAACAACAACAACAACAACAACAACAACAACAACAACAACAACAACAATAATAATAATACATGTCACTGGACAAGAGGCAGGCCAGTCGATTACAGGGCCACATACAGAGTCAAACAACCATTTGTTCTCTCATTCACACATCTGGGCAATTTTTCACATTTTTTTAATTAACCTTCTCCATGTTTTTGGACTGTGGGAGGAAATCGGAGAACCTGGAGGAAACCAGCACAGACACAGGGAGAACATGCAAACAGAAAGGCCCCCCTTTTTGAACTGAACCAGGGTCTTTGCTGTGACGTGGTAGCGCTAACCACTGTGCCGCCCTACATCATCAATATTATTATTATTATTGCTATTATTGTTATTAGTACTATTATTATTATCACAGTTATTTTTATTTCTGTTATTACTACTGCTGTTGTTGTTCATGGGTCAAAATTATTGCGTAAAATCCAAGACGTGTATAATCCATATGTCTGTCTGGTAATACTTGACAGGTACATGAGCAATGATTGTTCTAACAGTGATGGATAAACAATAAATGAAGATTTGTGTTGTCTCTGCCAGATCAAAATTGACAGGGAGCTGAGATCCGTGTACAAACGGATGTTTGAGCCCCTGCATGTGCGTGAGGCTCTGTTTCAGAGGCTAACAGGCCAGTTCTGCACCATTCAGACAATAAAAAGAGGCCAGACCTATGCAGCCGAGGACAAGACCTCAGTGGATGAACGCCTCAGCATTCTGCTCAAAGGAAAGTATGTGTGACTTAGACGGGCTGGCCATCACTGAAACAGTGATCAGAAGTGAAGGCATATCAAGCTATTATCAATTTGTATTTTACAAACAGCATTTTTAATGTAAAAAAATCATTTTTGGCTTTTTAACAATTGTGTGACAGGATGAAGGTTTCATATCGGGGCCATTTCCTCCACAACATCTACACAAATTCATTCATCGACTCCCCAGAGTTCAGGTCCACTGTGATGCACAGAGGAGAAAAGTTCCAGGTAAATAGCACACTTGATGCAGAGAGCAAATGATAAAAAAAAAAAAAGAAAAACATAATCCTGGGGACTTTGCCCTGAGAGCCATGTCAACTTTCGAACAAGTATTACTATATTTCCAGGGTCTACAATTTTGAGAATCAAAGCATCATCCAATTAACAATTTTCCCAAATACCTCGAAATACTTCCAACATGAATCAGGAAAAACAACCAAACTTTTTCATCAAAATAGCTGGATACTAATTCAAATTGAATTCTAAACACGTCCAGTCCATGTGTGTAAATATAAATGAAAATATCTAAGGATATGAAAAGTGTTTAAACTGTTGAAAAGGTGTTTGAATTGAGGCCGTAAATATGATTAGAGTTCAGAATGTGTTTATCTGTATTTTTCTGTTAAATTATAAGCAATTTCACATAAAGTCGATAATTTTCTGTCTTATTTCTAAAACACAACACCTCTGTCAGTTCGCCTTTTTTGTCATTAATTTTCTATTTTACCCTTTTTTTTTCCCTCTTCAATGATCAAAAGGTGACCATAGTGGCAGAAGAAAACTGCAAGTTTTTATGCTGGTCTCGAGAGAGACTCACCTACTTCCTGGAGTCAGATACCTTCCTCAATGAGGTGTTCAAATACCTGATTGGCAAAGACATTACGAACAAACTCTACTCTCTCAATGACCCCACTCTCAGCGACAAGGTGGGTTTTAGTACTGCTGTCGTTGGGAAGTGTTCCTGCTGTGGGACACGATAATGACAGCGTGATGATCATGTGTCTCAGGCAGTGAAAAAGATAGACCGGCAGCCCAGTCTGTGCTCCCAGCTGTCCATGATGCAGATGAGGAACAGCATGGCAAGCACCAGTGACACCGATGACGTGCTGAACCAGATCCTACGGGGAGGTTCTGCTGGCTCCTCGCTGCGTAAGTCTTCTTCTTCTACCATCCAGGCTTAGAAAACTCAAAACCAACCCTTTTGAGCAGCATAGTTTTTAAAAGAATTAGTTTGAAAAAGAGGAACTACAAAACTTGTTCTTGAGATTGTAGTAAACATTCAAGGGCATATATATAAAAACCTCTTATTCTGCATACATACACACAAGGCAACCTATACACATATTGATCTATTAAAAACATTAATCCTCTAGAAGCAGCATTGGAAAATGTCTTAACAACAACAGAGTGTTGATCATTAATGATATGCAGACTAAAACTGAGAAGGAAAAATGTTTTCGACTGTAACAGAAACTTTGGAAATAGATGCAAGAGTTATTGATGTTATTCTGGTACATCCTTGTTATTTTTGCCCTCAGGATCGTGATTATGTTACAGGGTGATTCAAAATACATGGATTTACTTCACACTCTCAGTGGGCGACGGAGGGAAAAAGGAACCAAAAACAAACAAACAAACAAACAAACAAAAGAAAATGAATATCATCAACTGCAAACCTTTCAGCCGTTCAGAATAATGTTCTGATTTAATATTATTCCAGTTTCATTCACACGATGTGAATTACACATGTTGTGGTGTGTCGCTGAGGAAATGCTTTGCGGAGGAGTTTCCAACTTTAATCTTAACACGCCAGCAGAACAATTCAACTCTCTCGAACATTCGGGAACGTCAGTAAATGCACACCCCTTAACCACGCCCCCCCAAGTCGAACAGTCCCACGGTGAGAGGCCACGGTGTATCTGAAGGACGCCCTTTTGGAAAAACGAAAAAAATTGGCAGCTTTGAGCTAACGAAAAGCACCCCAAGTGGACTGCCTCTCTTCAAAATGCTTTTAGCCCAGCGCTGTAGCCCCAGTTCTATTCCCTCATGAGAGCTCTCTGGGTGTTCAAATGCAGCGACAATTAGTGTTGATGGAAGGGCTTTCTAATCAAAGTCTGAGTGCATGTGCGCGGATGCACATTTGGCAATAATCCCCTCTAGTCTCGAGTGGTTTCTGTTTTGTTTTTATGGCATGTCAGAGAAATATGCCTTAACAAGAATGAACCCAATTACTTTTACTTTAGTTAACTTATTTTGTTACTTTATAGAAAAATCTCCTGGCACCAAGTCCTCCTCAAAGATGAAGCCGATAGAGGAAGGCATGGAGGATGACGTTTTTGTCGACTCCCCCCCCCTGAAGTCGAGGCGCCTGTCCAGCACATCCACTGAGGAGGTGTAACCTGGATGGGATAAAAACTGTCATTCATTTATTATTTTGACATGTAAATCAACCCAATGATTGCCATTCAACTGCTTCAATTATTTGACATAATTCTGTAATGTGTACAAAATGGAATGTAAACGGCAGCCCAAAGTTAATTGCTTTATTTGTTTTTAAACCAACATTTTTGTTAATTCCGATATTTTCAGTTTCCTTGTTTGACCAAAGTGTTTAAAAGGTCCATCTATTTGAGAAGAGTGAGGTTGCCGGAGGAAGATAAATATTTAAAATGTTGGGTGAAGATAGTATAAGTAGTTCTTGGCCTTTTCGGTGTGTGGTGCGCATGTACAGTTTGCAACAGTTTGCAACGAGTGTCTTTTTCAGGGGGATTCTGTCATTTTACTACTGGTATTCCATTTGACATTGGGGTCAATGTTATTTCAATAGGAAACACACCCCATAAAGTGTGGCAATTAATTCATACAACACTGTTACACACTGTGTTATCTCTGGAAGTTGTGTTTGTGTGACAAACTTTTGTTTTGCCCTTCAGGTCCAACACTTCATTTAAAGTTTTTCAAGAAGCTCTGTTGGAATAAAATGTAAGGTAATATGTTGTCCGGACAGCAAATGTAAAAAAAACAAAACAAAAACCCTTTTGCAAAGAAAAAAAACACACGGTTCAGAAAGAAAAATAAAACTTTCTTCATACAACCTGAAAACATTGTTACTTTTCTTCAATTTTTCATTATTTTCTTTATGACAAAATCCGAGGTCTCTTTAAAACCCTGGTTGGGTTTGGACTCTGAGACCTGCAAGCAAAGAACTTGTGTTATTAAGTGTCTTGATGCTGGACAGACGACCATAAGCACAAGCTTAAAGCATTTAAGCATCAGCATAAACAGAAATGATTTATTTATATATGTGTAGTTATTGTGTTATTGCTATTTATCCCTGTTATTTCACACAGGCACAAATCATTTACCAGTTTTGAATAAATGAATAAATGTTGCAACACTATGATAGGCTGACAAACAAGGATTATTATGATGAGGGAGGGGGACGACCACCATCGCTGATTAACTGCACTGGGAATTAGATATCACATGGTGTAAAAGGGAAAAAGAAGGTAATATAAAAAAAAAAAACTTCTCTTATGAACATCACATCTAAAGAAATAATTGCTAAAGGACAAGTTGGAAAAATTCCACATGCGTAGATGGTCTCAGGTTTTAAGTCTGAACTGATCGGCCTATTCCAATGATCCGGACTGTGTGTGATCGTGTGTGTTTATCCCTGTCTGTGTTTGCCCAGCTTTTATTCACCGCATTACTTTTAATGCGGATCCTGCATGGTTAGCTGAGCCCTGCAGTTATATGACACAGTAAATTTCCACTCTCTTCTGCCAAAGCACAACATTTTCCAAGTATGAACTGCAGGGTAGTTTGTTTTTTTCATGACAGGATGTTATGCTGATGCATGTTGTGAACATTTTGTATCCCTGTATTTAAGTTTGTTGCATCCTGCTCATACAGTTGAAGTTAACAAACCATTAAATGCACTGACAGCTCTATTGTGTACTGATATTTACTCTTCTAAATGTTGAGACAGGAAAATTTGGTTCTATTGTTAAGTGAACAGGTTTTTGTCCTACATGACCTTTTTTTCAGTTTTACATTTTTTAGGCTTTTGAGTATTTGATTTTGTGATATTTTGAACCCTTTTTAAATATTATAGTTAATGAAGTAAGTAAAATTCTGGAAACTGTATGCAGAAGTAATTTTTTTTTACCTCCTTTCCTTCTAATATCACTACAAATTGATTCAAAGATATGACTTTTCTCTCAAGAACTGTCACCTTGATAAATCTCTAAAATAAATCAAATTAAGCTTTAGTTCAAGGAAGATGACATAATATACCCTTGATATATAAATGATGTATTGGCTGCTTGTGCTCGGTCCAGTTACTCTTCAAATGTCTCAGGAGTGTAACAATATATGTTTTAAAAAAAAATGTGGAATATAATACCCAGTTAATGTAATCATTAAGAACTCAAACTACTCACACAAACATAAAAATTCCATGTCCGGTCAGTAAATTGTACTTCAGTTTTTCAATCTAAAAAAAAGTAGCCAATTTTGACAGTCGAGTTGAGTAGTGATTGATTTTTACATTTTCCCTTCTATTTTTGAAAGGGATCTTCAGAGTTTTGAGGATTCTGGAAACAGCCCTGGCATTGTAATGTACCTTTTACTATGTCACAATAACATTGCAACTCATGCAAAAACGCAGGCCCCGACGTTGTCTTTTTAACAGATGAATACTCTTGTGTTTATACTGTCATATGCATGTCGAGCATACAAAAATGTTAAAATTATTATTTCATGTATTTCATATGAATTAACTAGATCTGATTATGCGGGAGGCGTTGATTCAGAGCGCCATCATGTGGCCATACAGTGCCATGTATGCTCAGTGTACATCAATTCCACAACTCTTTAAATAATGTCTCAACTCGTACTGTATGTACTGCATTTCTAACTCAGTGAATCAGTGAAAGCTTGAGCCATTAAAAAAAGCATGGAAATCATTTTTTTGTTTTCCCTGTAATTCTATTGAAAATGTAATGCTGAAAGCCATTTTCTGTGTCATTTTCTGTGGAGAAACTGTTGTCAGTGTCAAATTTGACAGGGATTGTTTAACATGGCACTTGTGTGATTTATGTGAGGAATGCTGCAGCATTACTTGTAGAGTCCCAAACTGGCGATATCTTATTTGGAACCACAAATAGAGCACAATACAAGTCTATTTGAGACCAGTCATTATTTATTTGCATGTATAAAGAGTGAGAATTATGCTCTTTTCTGGTTTTGCACTGTTTTTTTTTCCCCAACTGCTTGCCTTAATGCCAATGTAAGCTTTGTTTACGGGTGAATGGCTTTGCTTCTAAGTTTTTATTACTCAAAAACATTTGGACAGCTTAAGCGACGAAACAACCGTCAATTTAGTGCATAATAATGTCACAATAGCAAGGAAAATACCTGCCCCCGAATAATTTATCACGTTAACTTCATTCAATAAAACTTGTGATTTCACAAAACAACCTGCTATTTAAAGAAAAAAAAAAAAAACAATTAACAACGACACAACAAAAAAAAATACATAATGAACCACTTGAAACACTTGAAATTTCCCCACTGCGGGAATTCGTCAATCACGACACCGACTTTGCCGAAAAGCTCGACACCGCAACATTCAACCACCACGCTGACTCATGGTCTTGCTTCAGAGACTAGACTACATTACCCACAAGGCACCTGGCATTTTCTGACGTCATCAAAACAGGAAGCTCGGGCAATAGCGCTGCGGTTGTTTGAGGAGGGCAGCAGGGAAACGGGAACCACAGTGAGTGTTCCGGGAGGCCGAAACACACTCCCCCGCCCCGTCAGTGGTCATGGACGACGCCCAGGAACAGCATTTTGTCTCTCGGAACGAATAAACCCGACGGGTGACGCCTTGTTCCCCCGGTTCTTCCCGGTCGACCGTTCACTTATGATGGAACGGGCGATGGAGCAGCTTAACGTACAGCTCAACCGGCTGACCCGCTCCCTCCGCCGAGCCAGGACCGTGGAACTCCCGGAAGGTAACAGCCACCCACCAGGTTTTATCCTGAAACGTTGTGTTTAGGTGTGTGTGTTTTGGTCACGATGGCTGCCTGGAAACGTGCAGAATTTTTATTTTACTCAGATATTTATTTTGTTTCCGCTGGGGTTTTGTTTAATCCTTAAACATGAAGTGGTGTGCAGCAAATAAACACATCTGTCAAGGGCTGGTACTGATTTCCGATGCTCTTTAAGTTGTGTGTAGAAAGTCCAGTTCCACACAAAAAGCTGCCTAAAATTATTTAAGATTTTGACAAAGGAACAACGAACAATCATAACAGTACTCATAACAATTATAAATTGATTTCTTAAGGTAAAACATAGAAGGAGATAAAACAACCACCTCCTAAAATACTGTCAAGAAAAAGAGAAGTTAGTTTTCTAGTTTACTCTTATTTTTTTAACTTGATATTTACTTTGTTTTTAACAACTGACATTTTTATATGTAATTCATGCTGACGACAGGCAAACATTTTAGGTCTTTAGTCTATTTGCGGCTTGCGTCCTAATTTTGGATTTAAAAAAAATCTCCTTTGTGGCCTCTTTTCTATTTAATGATATTTTTTAAACATGTGCGAGCAAAACTAAATCCAAGCTGATTATTGGACATTGCAGATAACCAGTCAGATTACCTGCCGTAGTAGTTATGTTACCTGAATGTATTCAATGGAAATGGGGAAAAAAAACATACACACACACACACCCTTACAACCGAAACAAAATAACAGAAAAAGCTAACAAAACAGGGCGGTAATAATGCTATATATATATATATAGGAGTTTTTTTAGGATTATAATTGAGTCTACCAAATGAAACCCATTCAGCAATAACTTGTTTTTTGTCCAGATTGAGACTAGCAGTCAGTATGTCTCTTATCTATGAAGACATAAGTTTGATCCCTCTATGTGCCGATAAACTGAGGCTAAGGTCTAGGATTTGTGGCAGAAATGAAATGATCGCATGCAATAGTCAGATACTGAATGTTTGTCCATTCATAGAGCAGGAAACTGGGGAGAAGCACCCGTACACCCTCATGGACAGAATGTCTCCAAGTCGTCCTGTTTTTACCATGTCTTCCCAAACCTTGAGGTCTGTGTGGCACTTTTTCCGGTTTGTTTTAATGCTGTCCCTGTACCTCTTGTTCTGACCTCCAGGAGCACGTTTTCCTTCTGCAAGTTGAGAGTAAAGTACTCGTTTTTAGGAGGCGTGTCCCATCCATCTGAACTGGTGTTGAGCGATGATAGCAGTCATACGGAGATCCTCCCAGTTTATCCTGAGGATTTTCCGGAGGCATTTTTGATGATAAACCTCAAGTGCCTTTAAGTGCTGACAGAATGTGGTTCACGTCTCTGACCCACACAGAAGAGTGGGGAGCATTACCACTTTGTTGACCAGGACTTTAGTCTTTGCCTGCCTGGAGGTCACGATTCCTAAAGACTCTTTCTGAGCTTTGAGAAAGCCCTCCTGGCACAGCTGAGGCAGTGGTGTATTTCATCATCATATGGAAAGCGGTCAATATTATCCAGACTGGTGTTGTCAACTCTGATGTTTGGGGTTAGAACAGGATTGTCAACCCAGAAGGATTGCGTCTTGTCACCGGTGCTCCTAATTCCAGTCGCTGACATGTTGTCATGCAGCAGTCTCAGAACCCATCTCTAGATCGATGGGGGGCTAGTCAGCGGTGACTGGGGTCATATACTGCTCTTGTGGCTTCAAAGAAGCCCTTGGTATCCCCAGAGTAGGCAAGTAGCTGAATCTCCAGGGCCTTCTTGGTCCACCATTTTTGAGTCTCCTGACCTGTGATTGGAGGGCTGCCCTTGCTTTGACTCTCGCTGCTCTTTCAGCTTTGCAGTCGATGTCATTCTGCCAGGTGACAAAAGCGTGGCGCTTGATGTTGATAACCTACTGAGTTTGTGTGTCATTCTCATCGTACCAGTCTTGATGTTTCCGTATTTTCAGACCAAGGTATTTTCAGACCACTCCTGCAGGAGTTCATGATGGTTGAGGAGAGTTTGTCCCAGTGCTTTTCAATGTAATTTGGGTATTGTTCGAGCAAAGCCTACGCTAAGAGCAGCATGTAGCTGTTGTCGGTAGATGGGGTCATACAGCTGGTTTGCTTTCTCTTTTGCCTCCTTTTTCACAGTAGGCAGAGAGACATGATGGAGCGAACGAAGAGGTGGTCAGTCCAGCAGTCATCAGCACTGGTCAGTGCTCTTGTGCTCAGCACATCACGCAGGTCTTTAAACCGGATGATTACATAGTCAATGAGGTGCCAGGTTTTTGCGAGAGTGCATCCATGAGGTTTTAAACCTGTTCTTTTGGCAGAAAGTGTGTTGGTGATGACAGGGTTGTGGTCTGAGCATTTTGTCGACAGTAATATCCCATTGGAGTTTGTATTCCCAAGCCCCTCTTTTCCCAGCGTGCCTCTCCATAGTTTGTGGTTGCTTCCAACTCTGGCATTGAATTCTCCAAGACAGATTCGCTTGTCTTCCTTGGGGATGTTCGATAGAATTTTTTTATCATCAGGTCATCGTAGAAGGCCTCCTTCACCTCTTCCTGTGTGTTAAATGTTGGTGTGTATGCACTAATGAACGTAGCCACCTGATTGCTGGCAAGCATCAAGCTTATGGTCATTAGGCGTTCATTGATGCCCACAGGGATTTCATAGAGGTGGCTAATGAGGTTGTTCTTAATTATAAAGCCCACCCCACGAATTCCTGGCTCGTCAGCAGGTTTCCCTTCCAGATGAAAGTATACTTACCTTTCTCCTCCTTAAGCTGTCCTTCCTCTGCCAGAGAGTCCGCTGGTGTCAATACGCAACCTCCTTAGCTCTCTGATGATGGCAGTTCCTCTTTAGGGTCATTCACTGGTGTGGTTATCCATGAGAGTCTGCACATTCCAGGCTGTTCCAGACCGCATGGTGGTGATCCTTCTGGCCGCTTCACACTCGGCTGCGAACCGCTCCAGTGAGAGCTGG
Source organism: Fistularia tabacaria (assembly GCA_901007705.1). NCBI lineage: Eukaryota > Metazoa > Chordata > Actinopteri > Syngnathiformes > Fistulariidae > Fistularia > Fistularia tabacaria. Next base: position 80,713 of record CAAKHD010013769.1, on the reverse strand, counting down.
AGATCATGGCCTGACGGAGCCAACAGGACCACACCATCTGCAAAAAGCAGAGACTTGATCCTGTGGCCACCAAACCAGATCCCCTCGACGACCTGGCTGTGCCTAGAAATTTTGTCCATAAAAATTATGAACAGAATCGGTGACAAAGGGCAGCCCTGGCGGAGTCCAACTGTCACTGGAAACGGGTGCGACTTACAACCGGCAATCCGGACCAAGCTCCGACTCCGGGCATACAGGGACCGAACAGCCTGTATAACGGGGTCAGTACCCCATTGTCCCAGAGCACCCCCCACAGGACTGCCTGCGGGACATGGTCGAATGCCTTCTCAAAGTCCACCAAACACAAGTAGACTGGTTGGGCAAACTCCCATGCCCCCTCGAAAAACCCTGCTGAGGGTAAAGAGCTGGTCCACTGCTCCACGACCAGGACAGAAACCACACTGCTCCTCCTGAATCCGAGATTCAATGACCCGACGGGCCCTCCTCTCCAGCATCGCTGAATAGACCCTGCCAGGGAGGCTGAGGAGTGTGATCCCTCTATAGTTGGAGTTCACTCTCCGCTCCCTCTTTTTAAAAAGGGGGATCACCACCCAGGTCTGCCAGTCCAGCGGTACTGTCCCGTACGTCCAAGAAATGCTGCAGAGGCGTGTCAACCAGGACAGGCCTACAGCATCCAGAGCCTTGAGGAACCCATGAACCTCATCCATCCCTGGGGCCCTGCTACTGAAGAGCTTTTTGACAACTTCAGCAAATTCAACCCCGGAGATAGGTGGACCCCCCCCCCCCTCCAGGGTCCCCCGACTCTGCTTTCTCATTGGAAGGCATTTCGACGGGATTGAGGAAGCCTGAGAAATATTTCTGCCACCGATCTACAACGTCCTGCGTTGAGGTCAGCAGCGTCCCATTCCCACTGTAAACAGTGTTGACAGAGCACTGCTTCCCTACCCTCTCGTCCACCCGGTTGAACCCCAACGTGCAGGCGTCGAGTCGGGGGCAATCAATCTGTCAATATGCCCACTCCTGCCCCGCGTCTCTCGTCAAGGGCAATTCCCCGGTGTAGAAAAGAGTCCAGTTCCTCTCGAGAGGCCTGGTTCCAGACCCCACGCTGTGCGTCGAGGTGAGTCCAACAATATGTAGTCGGAATCTCGCAGCCTCGCGCACCAGCTCGGGCTCTCTCCCCGCCAGAAAGGTGACATTCCATGTCCCTAGAGCCAGCTTCTGCAGCCGAGGGTCGGACCGCCAAGGTCCCCCCCCTCCGGCCACCGGCCGGCTCACAATGCACCCGACTCCCTTTACCCGGAGTTTACCCATGTTTTTTTTCATCAGGAGAGTCTTCTGAGCACGCTTTGTCTGGCCCCTCTGGCCCCTGTTTGCCTTGGGTGACCCTTTCGGGGGGCATGAACCCCCCGACAACATAGCTCCCAGGATCATGGTTCATCCATGATGGGTTGAATGCAGAGAACGAATTTCCCAACGAGGGATTAATAAAGTATACATTATTATTATTATTACCAAGGTCCAGCTTCTGCAGCCGAGGGTCGAACCGCCAAGGTCCCTCGCTCCAGCCACCACCCGGCTCACAATGCATCCAACCCCCTTGGCCCTTCTTATGGGTGGTGAGCCCAAGGGAAGAGGGACCCATGTCGTGCTTCTGGGCCTCATTCCGGCCGAGCCCCATGTGTGCAGGCACGTCCACCAGGCGCTCGTCATGGGCCCCGCCAAATCAGCTGTCCTTTCAGGATTGAGCCCAGCAAATCTCTGCATTAATAAATACTTAAATAATAAAGACAACATGTGAGCTGGCTATGCTTCGTCAACTTGGCTAACATTGTTTACACATTGTACTCATTATTTATGTGCACAATCAGCCCTTGAAAGAACCATTATAATCAAAAAATGTAAAGTTCTTTTGCTTTTATTTTTCTCTCCTTGATAATATCCTGCATCTCTTGTATTGTCAGGACTGCCATTTATGGCAAGCTTGTGATAGTCGGAAAGTGCCTCGGAAGCCTGCTATTCCAGTTCATGGTGTATCCAACCCATGTATCTATATGTGTCTATAGCCACTTCTCCATCTTTTGTGAATTCTGTATTTTGTACACACTGTAAAGGGAAAAGCTCAACCAGGGACAGGAGTTGAAAATTAGCATGAGCTAAACACTCTGCGTGTGTCGCATCAGTTGCATTTTTTCAAACTGTAACAATGTATGGCTACATTCTCCCAGTCTAATAAATGAATAAATAAATGTTATATATTTCCAACCTTAGCCTGTAGGTCACTGTAGTTAACCTGATCCAAGAAATACGTTTAGAAAACATGCTGAGTCTGGCATAATTGTGCCCCACCCCCCCCCCCCCCCCCCCCCCCCACATAAACAAAACACT
>CAAKHD010013769.1:60326-78308 GCA_901007705.1 Fistularia tabacaria | reverse complement strand
TTAGAAAACATGCTGAGTCTGGCATAATTGTGCCCCCCCCCCCTCCCCCCCCCAATCACATACTAATTAATTCAAGACTATTTGTGTGTGCTAACATGCTGGGGTAAATATTGCACGCTGGAGGTAAGGGTCCTGAAAAATCTGGCATGCACCCCTTGATCTCGATAAAATCCAATATCTAATGGAGCCCATTGGTTTCTCCTTGGTTGCTTCAGGAAAGTGGATTTTGTTTATCCCACTGACCAATGAAATGCGAGAATGTGCCACACAAACACACACACACACACACACACACACACATACATGCATATGTACATACACAGACAAACACACACAGCCAATTTCAAGTTCAGTATTCAGATTTTTCCATTTGATTATACTGCTTATCTGTAAAGCATGTCAATGTCAAATGGAATAAAAAAATGCTTTATTTGCTTTATTGTTTTGGTTTTTGTAAGATTTTTTAACGCTCTTTCCGCAGACAATGAGACTGCAGTTTACACTCTTATGCCAATGGTCATGGCTGACCAGCACAGGTAAGGATCCTACCAGACTTCATGAGGCATTGCCTGTTTTGGTTAAGAAACTTACACTCATTTCTCACTTTCTTCTGCACTACCTGAAACTGGGAGTATCTATTATTGTGTCTTCCATAAGTGACTCACACATACGCCGTTTCTATTGCAGATCAGTTTCAGAGCTGCTGCTCAACTCCAAGTTTGATGTAAACTATGCCTTTGGACGCGTGAAGAGAAGTTTGCTTCACATTGCTGCTAAGTAAGATGCTTTTCAAACGGCAAAAAGCAATCTTAGTTTCTGCTAACCTCCTTGCAAGACTGGTTGTTTGGTCGTTGGCTGTTGCACTGACACTTCTATTTTCTCTAGCTGCGGGTCAGTAGAGTGTCTAATTCTGCTGCTGAAGAGAGGGGCCAATCCAAACTACCAGGATATCTCAGGCTGCACACCGTTGCATCTTGCTGCTAGGAACGGGTACAGGCCCCTTGAAATTTCAGCTTCTGTGCAGGCGTTGCGATCAGTCCTGTAACACATGCTCCAGTGATTTCACATGGGTTCATACCAATACGTTTTATTTTGATTTCCTCAGTTTTTTTTTTTTTTTTGTGGTTAATCGATCGCTCAGCTGTTCACAGTCATTATCCAAAAGGCTTAACCTGCTGGAGAAGTTAAGCAGAAGACAGAAAGCATTATTTATTTTCATTTAGTGTGGGACTCAAACAATATTGACATATGCAACGCTTCTCTTCTTCTGATTGCATTATTTGGTCTCCAGTAATTTGTCCCCAATAATTTCTACACCTGCAATTCCTGTTTTGTCAGCATTTCCTCCTTCGCCAGGAAATGTACTACTCATTGTTTGTTTTTGAGGTCTGGCCAAAACAAGGGTCATTTTGTCAGCTATTTTTGTAGTTATTTGCATGTAATAAAAACCATTTTAAACTGTTTTGTGGGAATAATGTGAAACACTGAACATTATGCTAAACTCCGTTTCCTGTCCTCTCTCTAGGCAGAAAAAATGTATGGGTAAACTATTGGAATATAACGCTGATGTTAACATTTGCAACAATGAGGGACTGACTGCTGTGAGTGGAATGCATGAATCTAGATGTTGTTCATGTTGACTTACTTACAAATTTCCAGTCATATATTTAATGCTGATATACTGTCCCTATGAGTCTTTCGCTCTCAACTACCGTTTTAGATCCATTGGCTGGCAGTGAATGGCCGGACTGAGCTTCTCCATGATCTGGTCCAGCATGTGTCCAACGTGGATGTGGAGGATGCAATGGGGCAGACTGCATTACATGTAGCCTGTCAAAATGGGCACAAAACTGTAAGACAATTCAGAAAAACTTTGCATTGATTGCACAGCAGTAAAATGCCTCAGTATCATAATTAAAAAATGGTTAAAAAGCGTGTTGATTCTCCAAGGATGTGTTGATTGTTACTGCCTTCATTAGCACAACACAAAGTTGGTGTTTAAGTCCAAAGTCAGTGTTAGTCTTCCTCTCTGAGTCATTGCTTTCATTCCAGCCATTCGGGATGGGAAATGTCATAATTTTACGGTTAATGATTTTAGTGCTCACACAGATACCGGTCCTTATTTTTTTTTTTGTCTATTTGTAGAATTTTCAACTTTTTTTAAAACTTGGCATCTGTTTCTTAGGAGGAGCTGAAACATCACTTAACTATGGATTTGTTAAATCAGTTTGACCATTTGAGCTCAATCTCAAAAAATATATCGAATCAAGACGTTTATCGATGATGCATTTGGTGAAAGTCAATATGCAACACTGAAAAAATACACAATTCATTTTTTTAAAAGGGAAGCTACAACATGAACTCCCCTTTAAGGTTTTAAGGAAAAGCTGTAATATCTCATATACATTCCTATGTTGTTGGTATAGTTAAATTGTTATATTTTAAGTCAAATCTATGCAAAAGAAAATAATGTTGATCTAAGTCCAAAGATGACTTCTACATAGCAATAATTGCTTTATACTCTGTACTGACCCAAAAAAACCCAGTAATTTTAGATTTGTGCTAATTCAAGAATTGATGCTGGAAGATTTGTTTTTAAATGATTACTATGACATTTATGATGATAACCACCAAAAGCTGCAGGTAGTTGCCATACAAAAGGTTTCTGGCACAAATTAAGCTGACTTCTTGATCCTTATCTTCTACAATAGGATTTTCCTCATCATATAGATGTATTGTTATAGTTCTGATTGTCAGATACTGGTCTCCCAATCCATGTCTAGCTAAGCACTGTGTGGGTGCCAACCCTCGCTAGATAACATTTGACTATTCAGAACAAAATGAATAGCCTCCAAAACAGAAAAGATGAACTATTACAATTTGTGAGGTGAACTGAAAAGAACTGTTAGTAAACACAGGACTCCATTATCAGCCTGTCCTTAGTCAGCTAGTGCACTGTTTTCCAGCGCATGAAAGAAGTGTGTGTTTTACCTGGCTAGACGGTGTTGTGTCTTCTGGACAGTGGAGCTGACATAAACCGACCAAATGTCTCCGGAGCCACGCCTCTGTACTTTGCTTGCAGGTGATGTCATCAATGACCTTTTGTGCATCATCGTCATTTAAGAGTCGAGGTTTCCGTTGATTAGTGTCTTTCAGTGATCAGTCTACTATTACTCCAAACACCATAGTTTTTGAAGAAACTGTATATTTATGCATATGAATTGCAGATCTCCCAACCCTGCATTCAATTTGACTGTTGTGTTTTATAGCCATGGCCAAAGGGACACAGCACAGATTCTTCTTTCTCGAGGGGCCAAGTACCTTGCTGACAAGAATGGAATCACACCATTGGATCTCTGTGTGCAGGTTAGGACCACAGGGAAGGCTTGTCTCCTCTGTCATGTTCTGACTCATGTTCAGTGTCTCCCTCGTGTTCAGGGAGGATATGGAGAGACCTGTGAGGTCCTTATTCAGCACCACAGCAGACTCTTTCAGATGCTTATCCAGATGACTCAGAATGAAGATATCAAAGAGAATATGGTTAGAGCATGTTTTCTAAACATTTGAACAAAATTCATTTGCAGAAACACTTGATCTTGAGCATAGAATAAAATTGTGCGTGTGTGTGTGCGTGCGTGTGTGTGTGTGTGTGCGTGGCTGCACGTGTATTTTTATGTATGTGTCCCTGTACATGTTTGTAGCTCAGGCAGGTCCTTGAGCATGTTTCCCAACAGGGTGACGGTCATTATCAGAGGATCCTGACCAGTCTGGCAGAAGTTGCCACCACCAATGGACACAAGCTGCTCAGGTACAAAGTATCTTTGTTGTGAATGCAATTTGGCCCTGAAATGGTTTCACTGATTCTGTCCATTTGAATCAGGCCTGGTCTCTCCACAGCATGGAGAGCCCCCAGGACTCCATAGTATGACTTGTTCATGCTGTTTCCAATTTTCATAATTTTTGAAACATTTCCTTTTGACATTTTATTTCTCTCTATTTAGACTCGTGGAAAAATATAGGTCTTTCAGTGAATCCGATTTGAGTATAATAATATTTACGGTATAAAACATATAATTGCCGCCTAATTGCAAGCAGCCACATTTTCATCGCCCAAAGTGTGAACTTGATAAATATCCTGCTTTTTAAAGGTTCTGCTCAACCACTGTTCGTATTTTTCATCCAATTGGTTTATGTTAATGGCGTTTGAAATTTCCAAGGTCTAATGATCATTTGTTGAATTTATTACCTCTGCGCTCTATTGGTGATGTGTTTGAGGCCTGCTAAGTTTTTGTAAAATAAGTCTACATATCAATCAAATGGTAATAACCAGATAGAGGCCATTTAGTTACCGAGCTGATCTGTTTTTACCTCAGTGTGTGCATCTTGCTCTCCTTAGTCTTTCCAGCAGCTTTGAAGCCCAAATGAAGAGTCTTCTAAGAATTGTTCGTATATTCTGTCATGTATTCCGCTTGGGGCCTTCATCACCTAATAACGGCAATGACATGGGCTACAATGGGAACAAAACCCCACGGAGTCAGGTCTTTAAGGTAAGTACGGAGTGTGTACACAGTGTTTCAGTCTCACAGAGTTATACAAAGGAGATCAGATATATCGATGGAAGTATTTCATCTTACCGATAAGGACCTCTTCACTTCAAGATCCACTCAATACAAATGGAAGATGGCTAACCTGAATCTTATGTTCCTTTCATGTCTGATTGTCAACCCCATCTTCAAGCCTCTTCTCGGGAGCCCAAGATTTTTAATGAAAGGGATCTCGAGCTCTCTGCGGGGCAGCTTCCTTCTTCTCTGCATCAGCCCCTTAGCCATATCGTCACTGCTAAAGACCTCCACTTTCCGACTGACCAAACATCCTTAAAACAAACCAATTTTTAGAGGCATCAGCAGGCTTGTAGGACAGACTTGTGGGCTCCTGACTACTCCAACAAGTAGTGATATCAGACCAAATCACCTAACAAGAGTCTTTTAAAGAAGATGGAGGGACTTTTTATAAAGATAATATGTGTCAATATGTGTACATTTGTCTCACTAGATTGTGAGGTCAATGTTGAAAGCAGTTTTGATACTTGGACAAGGAAGCTGATGTAATGCTGTGTGATTGCCTCATGTCAAGCGGTTTTGGCCCATTACGTTGGAAGGCTTTTCAATCGCAAAGTATTGGCTCTTTTTCCAGCTATATCCCTCTATTTGTTCTGGATAACTTCACCTCCTAGGTTCAAGAGTGTATAATCACTTCAACATTTCACCTACACAATGTTTTATTAAAGGATTTTTGTCGTTCTTAAAGCCAGTCCAACTGAACCGATGTCAGTAAGAACTGCTCCGCTAATTGCAGATGTGCGTGAAACAGATGGAGGTGGAGACGATACTAAGAGAGTGCTCTGCTGTCTTAGATGTAAGCCATCAATAAAGTTTGCAGTTAATCATGTACCAAAGCATATCGATTATACTGACATGTTGGCTTTACAGCTGGAGATTCTGTTTTATTTACTCTCATCTATGTAATGTTGGGTTTCAGATCTAATCTCTGGCGTTGCATCATTTTTTTTTCCAGATAGAAGTTAAAATTAACTGGAACTTTGGAGTCTGTGGTAGGTTAAGGTGCAGCAAGGATTGGGCAAAATGGACAGTGTAATTCTCATAAATTCTACCATATGATATAAGATACTAAAAGAATATAGAACATCAATCTGACACCAACAAAAAGTAATGGACGGCTACATAAACAACTCTATCATCTAAAATTTCTGTGTCTGCTATTATAGTGCCCAAACCGAAGCAGAGCTATCATCTTCCTCAACTTCCGTGATTGCTTGGTATTGGATTTGACTTGGTATTGTTAGGAGAATTTCCCTCATTTACAGCAGTTTCTGGATGTGGTTGGTGTTGTAAAGCCCTATGAGTATACTGACAACACTTCCGAAACTAAGCAAGAGCGTAGTTATAATTTCTCCTTGAAGTATCTAAAGATAAATTCCACTTTCTGCATTTTGTTGGAGATGTGTGTCGGGTATTTGCGTGAGCAATTACTGTTGAGAGGGACATAAAAAAATTGATTTTCTCTACTTTGTGTACCGCATGTCGTTAGAAAACATAGGTGTGTGTAGTTTACAGATTATCTTCAGGTCTTTTACAATATTCAAACTCAAGCCTGCTCCATAATTTTACTAGCCAGGTATTTCATTTGTTTGTATGTAGGCTCAGAAACAAAAACTTAACAGAGTGGTGGTTAAAAAAGATTAGTGATCAGTTTGCGACTATCTATCATCACTTTATCAGGCAAAGGTCACATTATTTTCAAGGGAAATTGGTCTTATTTCAAATCGGTGCCGAAAGCGTAAACAAACACCTGTGAAAGTTGCAGATACCATGGAAGTCAAAGACGCTTGTAATATCTGTCCACTTCTCACCTCTCTGTTGTCGCTGTGTGTGTGTCTGTGTGTGTGTGTGTGTGTGTGTGTGTGTGTGTGTGTGTGTGTTTTTGCTTGTGTGGACAGCCCTTGGAGCTGTTGTGGCACTCTCTGGACGAGTGGCTGGTCCTAATCTCCACCGAGCTGGACAGGAACAAGAAGAACCCCTCCTCCTCCACATCCGGCAGTGAGATCGCCTCTCTGCTTCTCAAACAGCGGGAGGTTGAGCACTCCAACTCCACGCCAAAGCTCCCGACATCTTTGGATGCGCAGATAGTCATAGAAACTGAAGTGTATGCGGATGGGGAGGATGTTATCTCCATGACAGCCAATCGGCTCAGTGCTGTAATCCAGGCCTTTTACATGTGTTGCTCCTGCCAGATGCCACAAGGGTCAGTGCTCACTTGTCCTCCAGTTTGACATGCATATTTTTTGGGCTCTACCCCCTTTCTGATATCAATTCTGTCAGGGCCTCATCCTATATTTTAATCTCATACCAGTTTGGAATGAGTGCTTTCTGTCTTAATTGTGAAGCGGATGCTGCACAGCGATTGTCAGTGCTGTCCGTCTTGTCTCACACTTGGCACCCTCTCTTTCATCATGCAGAATGACATCGCCTCACTTCATTGAGTTTGTCTGCAAACATGACGAGGTGCTGAAGTGTTTTGTAACCCGGTGAGTCAATGTGGCTCTCTGCCACGCATCAACCTCCTCACACAGTGCCAAGAGAGCTAGGCTATTGATCAAGAAACGTCTTTCCTCTAAATGTACTTCTATACTTGTCTGTTTGTTTCCATACTTCCCCTCCTGTTTCTTCCTCTGTCCACGTCTGTGCCACCACTTTTTAAGGAATCCAAAGATCATCTTTAACCACTTCCACTTCCTGCTGGAGTGTCCCGAGCTTATGTCTCGCTTCATGCATATCATTAAGGGCCAGGTGAGAAGTAATTTTTATCAGGTATGGAAGAGACTGGTTATAGTAATTTTATTGAAAGGTTATTTGGTATTAGCAAGTATACATTTAAAAAGCAATGTTTAACTACAAATATAACAAATACAAAAAGGACATTTCTGCACGACTTGCCAAACTGATACTGCTTTGGTGTCATGTGTGAGACTGATTTCCTGTTAAATTTATTAGAGTATAGCTGCACATGACATATATTTTTGAATATAATGAACAAAATTGTGTTTAATAATACCCGAACTTCATCCTGGAATTTCGCCGTGATACGTCCAGATTCCTGCCTGCACCGAATTTAGTTTTTGAGACGTATTCCATTTCAAACGTAGAAACTGCAGAAACCGGCTTCAAATTTCAGGTGTGGCAGGTGAAACATGATGCCTATACTGGTAAACAACAGTTTCATCTGGAAGGTGGTGTTTGCTCAGGTTGTCATTTGTTCCAGAAATAAGTGCCAATTTTTCTTGGGTCATTTTGATTTGCGTTGTGCCTGACCGTGTCTGAAAGAACTTTGTATGACTCACTCCCGTCCATTTGTTGTCGCCTCGTCATGCAGCAGTTTCCTATGTCTTGCAGCTATTGCTCTGCACATAGATCTCAGTGTTAAATTGAAGAAAAAAGAAGCTTAATGAAAAACAGTTTCATGCTATAGCTTCGTGAAGTCGTTACTAGTTTTACTTGCTCTTTGCTTTTTAATGATTCTCATTATTGGTCGCTACAGATTTTTTGATATCTTGAGTGAATGTGAGTATAAATTGGAATAAGGGACTTTTGCTTGCCACATTACGTACTTTTAAGGTGGAGAATGTCCTGTAAAACATATTCACAAAAATACATTCCACATTTAACAGTGTTGTAAACTCGGCAATAACACTTGTGTGAAGTTGTATTCACGCAGCTCCATAAATTTTAAGTGCCGCTCTGGGTTTTGCGCCGCTCACTCACTCTTCAGTATTCATACTTCAGCTGCTGCATTCCAACCTCGTTACCCATAGATTATTTGTGACCGGGGAGCGGGCCCTTGTTTTAATTACCGACTTTAACCCGGTGAATTTGATTTCATCTCCTGATTCCTCTCACGGTGTGCCCTGTGGCCCTGGGAGGAAAAGTCTCTCGCTTTCTCTCCCTCCAAGGCTCATCATTCACTCCACCACCAACGCTTAAAGAACAAAGGCATACATTATGCAAATGGAGCTCAGCCACAACTCTGCGTTAGAGACAAGTATTTCAACTGTGAAGGCTTTCCAAGCCGTCGGTCGAGACTGGGGGAAAAAAAAAAATCCACAGTCTGAGAGTTGAAAGACAAGCTAAGCAGTGATTAGTTCAGGGTAGTGCTTTGTGGTGTTTTCAAGTTGTGTCATCCCCCTACCCCCTTAACCATCTCCCAGCCCTTCAAGGACCGCTGTGAGTGGTTCTATGAACATCTCTTGGCGGGTCAGCCTGACTCAGACATGGTTCATCGCCCGGTCAATGAGAATGACATCCTGCTCATCCACAGAGGTACAAAATACCCTCACACACTTCTGTTTTCTTCGTGTGAACTCTTTTTGACATCATCATGTGGGACGACATGAAAGGATCTGTTTGCCTTTTGACATTTTCAAAGACATTGGATATTGCTTCGTATAGAACACAGTTGAGAACAACTGTAGGATCAACATCGGCTATTTTTAGCCTTACGCATCAAGTGTTAGACGACAGATCTCCAGACACTAAATCGTGGTTATCGTGTATAAAGAGGTTTAATTTAGCCGAATACAGGGAATAACTTGATTTGCCGCGGTGACCCCTAAAGAAAGCAGGCAAAGAAAAGAAAACAATGAAGCCTCATATTAACTTAACTAGTGGATGCGTTTGATATGAAACAAATATCAATTCAGTTTCAGTTAAACTTTCGTGGTCCGACTGTGTCAGATAGAATTAATTCCAACGATGAACTGAATGTATTGTTGTAAAATTGATAAAACAAACCTCCCACAGCTTTTGCTATTTTTCGATTCCGCTACTTTTTTTTCTAAAAACCTCCACCTTCATTTTTTTTTATTCAGCTAAATGTTTTTTTCTTCCGCCTCTCATCACCAGACTCCATATTCAGGAGCAGCTGTGAGATGGTTTCCAAATCCACCAACGAGAAACTCAAACAAGGCATTGCAGTCCGTTTCCATGGCGAGGAGGGGATGGTGGGTTTGTTTTGTTTTTTGTTTTTCTTTTCTCTATTTGTGGGAGTAATGCAACTCCTGTCATCATGTCAAATGATCACGGATACTCAACTCAGCAGTCATGATTTAAGACTTTGTACTGGTCCTCTCTATATGTTGCAGGGGCAGGGTGTGGTCAGGGAGTGGTTTGACATTCTGTCCAACGAGATAATCAATCCAGACTATGCTCTCTTCACTCAATCAGCTGATGGTATGCAACATCTTTCTGATCAGGTTTATGATCAACCAAACAGGGACGCTCTGTGTAGTACGATAAGATAAGATAAGATAATACTTTATTGAGGGGAAGTTCGGGCGTTGCAGCAGCAACATTAGAGGAAAAAACAAACAAACAGGAAAGATAAATACACACATATGACAGTGCAAACACACATGCACATAAGTCACCATACATTCCACACACACGTATACATACATTTTTATACACATACCCATACCTACATAAATATATACAGTATATATACACATATACACAATGTACACATACACATATATGCATACACATTTACATTTAAACATTGATAGTAAGTATAGCAACTATTAAGGTTAACTTCTCTGCTCCACAGGTACAACCTTCCAGCCCAACAGCAACTCCTCAGTGAACCCTGATCACCTGAACTACTTCCGGTTTGCAGGCCAGATCCTGGGTTTGGCTCTCTACCACCGACAGCTGGTGAACATCTATTTCACCCGCTCCTTCTACAAGCACATATTGGGTGAGTGGAACATGGCTATACTTAATGGTGACCAAAATTTGATGTCAGGATGACTAATGACTTAATTAGATGTAATACTGAGAACTGCTGCAAATGCTTGGTGTTTGTCCACAAAATTTGTGCATTTAATACTTCAACATTAAGGTTTGAATCTCTGCAATCCAATCTATGTCTTACATGAAACTGACATCTGCTGAAGCTGATTTTTAGAGACCGCTAAACAGTAAAATCTCAAATTAGCACAGCAATGACAACACTTTACGGCTTAAATGTCAATGAAGTGATAAAAAAACAGCTAATGAGCCATTTTGCATAATGATATTTGGAACACTTAAAGTGCATTTTGCAAATAGAATGGAGCTGGGCTTTATAAATCAGGAAAATCAGCATATAAACTTTTATTTTACGTTTGTACTCCCAAATTTTGATATCACATCCAAAAATAAATATTGTTTACATGTACCTTCAACAAAATCAAATAGATTAAACCTCTCCTATATCACTCAAGAGTGTCCGTGCAACTTTTCCTGTTCCTTTAGCGAACAAAACTATGGGATTGGATGCGTCAAAAACATCCAAGTCACCATTTGTTTTGATACTGCTGTGTCTGCAGTATAACTGATGCCTTTCTTGCTGAATTTAAAAATACAGTGTTATCATTTGAGAATTAACTGGTAAATGTCATCCAGTAGCACAGTCACACAGTCGATAAGATCATAATGAAAATAATTTTTTTGCAAGCAAGGCTTTTTTTTTTGTGTTCTGCAAACTGTGTCACATTTAACAAAGGATTGTGATCATGCTGGAAGAAGTGTACAAGCTCACACACATACATTATATCAATCCATGACATTGATACTGTTTGATTTTTCACATAGAAAGATTGTTTTTTGTGATGAAACAGGTTTTCAACCTTAACATATCATCTAACGTTCACAGCCTACTTGGTCTCGAACCCTCAATCACAGTTCACATTGTGTGTTGATAAAAATGCTAACTTCTGTCCTGTAATGTGTATCAAATAATGTGCTTGCGTGTCCAAGGTATCCCAGTGAACTACCAGGATGTTTCCTCAATTGATCCAGAGTACGCCAAAAACTTGCAATGGATCCTAGACAACGACATCAGTGACCTCGGTCTGGAGCTCACCTTCTCTGTGGAGACAGATGTGTTTGGGGCAATGGAGGAAGTGCCACTCAAGCCCGGAGGCACCAGCATTCTGGTCACACAAGACAATAAGGCATGTAACTGAAATGCACCCATAATCAGCGAACATTTGAATCAACCCTTTACTGTATTGTTTTTGAATACTGTAAAGTATTCTTTGATCATTTCTTTTTTTCAAAAATAGATTTATTTTTCCTCTGAAAGGGCATCGAGGTGAGATGTACCTATCGCTGTCATTTTAACACAGTTAAACACAGTTAAAGTTCCTCCACTTTATAAAAGCAGAAAGTACAAAGCAGGTAGCATGTTTAGAACAGGGGGGCTTTTGAAGACGATTCAATCATATTTGTTGTATCCTCATTAAAAATAAAAAAAAAATGCAAATATATATTTTACTTCCCATTGCACCCTCTGTATCATATAATCTTTGTTTAGTTGGCTTGCCTATTTGGTCTTCTATCTTGCATAAAAAAGGCTACATATTCAAGTGGATGGTTCCTGTATGCAAGCATCGGCCCTGGTGTTCGTAAAATCGACTCGATGTAAAGCTGTTTGTGTCTCTGATTTTTCCGTCCCGCTTGAAGTGCACTGTGTTGATTGAGGCGGCTCTTGTCAAAAATCAATAGGCGTACAAATATTTAGTGGAGCGGAGAGTAGTGACTTTTTTGAAATGCTTGTGAAAAGTGCGCCTGATGGCCAATAGAAATTAGCTATCACAAGTATGAAACTAATGACAGGTTTGTTTGTTTGTTTTTTTTACCTGGGTGATATCCATTCATTATTTAGACCGCTAATCCTTCTCCAGGGATTTTTCAGGGCGGGAGCCGATCCCAGCCAGCAATTGGTAACAGCCGGTTACACCCAAGGCTTTTTTTTTTTCAGTTCATCACACAGCCCCTGCATCTAGAGACATACAACCATTTACCACTCACCAGCCATGGAGTATTATGTTTTTGAACAGTGGGTGGAAGCCAAGGTGCCTGGAGAGAACCCATGTGGTATTCAAACATGCAAATCCATACAAAGGTCCCAGTTGGCATCCAAACAGGGGACGTTCTTGCCGCGAGGCAAGGATGCCAACCACTGCTGCCCACCGCACAATGTTGCTGCTGCTTTACCTTGTGGTGTTTTGACCTGCCAAAAAAACAGTTCCTTTCAAATGACAGAAACTAAAGAAAAAGGGAATGAGCAAATTAGACATTGAGAGTCATAATAAAGTTGTAAGACTTCAATCATTTTGTCATGCAGCTGGGTGTCTCAAAGTGGCATAAATGACTTTATTCCGTTACCCATTTGTTTATTGATTCAGTGTTCATCTCGTGCAAGCGACCGATGTCTCTCCTCCAGCCGGTCGGCCGAGTGGGAGTCCCAATTCCACAGGGCAATTCCTCGGTGTGCCTCTAGATGGCAATGTTTTCACAAGAGAGACCGGCCTCCCGATAACCGCATACTGCTCTGTGAGGGCTCTCCGTGGCCTATCAATGCATCTTAAAAGACTTGATTCCCTGTGCGTGTGTGTTTACGTGTTGGTGGTGTGCCTTTCTCTTTATGTTTTAGGCCGAGTATGTCCAGCTGGTGACAGAACTACGAATGACGCGGGCCATCCAGCCCCAAATAAACGCCTTTCTGCAAGGATTCCACACCTTCATCCCCCCCTCACTCATTCAGCTGTTTGACGAATATGAATTGGTGAGTTTTAAACCGGTCTCACCGCCATCCAGCCTCCAGCAAG
The DNA here is from genome assembly GCA_901007705.1 of Fistularia tabacaria. Taxonomy (NCBI): domain Eukaryota; kingdom Metazoa; phylum Chordata; class Actinopteri; order Syngnathiformes; family Fistulariidae; genus Fistularia; species Fistularia tabacaria. The sequence continues at coordinate 65,080 of CAAKHD010013769.1, read as the reverse complement.
CATCTGATGTGGGGATTAGCCATGCCTGGGTTTGGACGGGTGGAACCAGGAGGCTGGGGGTCACCTTGAAGCTCCTCCCCCTTATTCAGCTTAATTGGCTGTTTCTTTTTCCGTCAGCCGTGTGTCCTCGGTCGTGGATAGATCAATTATGTCGCTAGATGATTATTCCCCCTTGTGTGAGTCGGACATGGCTCGGTCATGTTGTCATTGCAGATCTCGGGGATGCTGACAAGTCAACAATAGGAAAGCTTTTTCAGTCTGTGCTGCCGCCACCATCGCAGTTTAAAAACCACTACGCTGTTATTTTACATTTTAGTTGTGGCCAACAAATTCTGCATAATACCGCCAAGCATCGGTCAATTGATCTCCTAACTAGAAGTATGTTTAAATTAGCTGTAGACTGACATGGTTTGTTGAGTCTCATAGTGATTTCTTTCTGAGTCAAAAAGGGCAATTCCAGACATTTACTTTGAGCAAATTAAAGTGCTCCAAATGGGCACAAACTCAAATCAACAGCTACCTGCAAAACTTTTAATGAAATTCCCTGTTTTAAAGAGAAATAAAAAGGCTATTAAAAGGTAAGTCGTGTTTGAGGTTAAAACAGCATTTTTGAATGGATTTTAAATACATAAAGGAAGAAAAACTAACTCACTAACTGAGTCTTATTATTGATAATCATTGAAACTGAATTTCAGTCACTCATAAATGATTATTGTCGGGTCACTGCTGGCTTTTGAAGAGTTTCATTTCAAGGTAAAAAGCACGACTCGACAGGCAGAATGACGATGTGTCAATAGCAGTTATTAAAAGTAAATTAACCCTTTTTTTCCCCAAGCTGACTGTATTCTTACACCATCACACAAAATATAGTAAAAAAAAAAAAAAAAATGGACGACAAGAAAATCTCGTCATTGCAAGGGGAAAGAGTTGGTAGCCTCTGGTTTTGAAACAATTGAGCCTCGAGCTTGCCCTGTGGTGCCATACTTTACATTTTTACAGCTGATAGCGGACTTCTCAGAGCCTTTGAATTTGGTTTTGAAGGCTGAACATCCTCCCTGCTTTCACATTGGAGACAGGAATTACTGGTGCCAGTTCAGCCAGTTATACAAACTCAGCATGCCTCTGTAAACAGTCTTATTGATCCCCTCTGCTCCCTTACCCGGATTCTTGTAGTCACTCACTTCAAATCCTGCTTCATGCCCATATTCACCGGGGGCTCAGCGCTTCCAACGGCATTCTGTTCCTGGAGTGTTACATCGCGTTTAATTGGTCAGACATTCCCTGACAGTGTAGTTTACTGACTTGAAATGTGGAAGAAAAGAGTGGTTTGTCAGAGGTCTGAGTTGGCGACGTCCTGTAAATGGTCCCAGCTTACATGCCGCTTTCACACCTTGCGGTTTCAAAATGCTTTACATTAGATTGCTGTCACACACACACGGACACACACAAACACACACACACACACACACACACACACACACAGAGTCTAGTCAGAGCCATCAGGAGCAACTTGGGGTCGCAAACCCTCTGATTGGAGGAACGCCTTTTTCAAAATCAAGTCTAAGTCAAGTTCTAAGTTTTCAGCCCTTTCAATTTCCTCATTGTCCTACGGTCTTTGTGTGAGTACACGATTGGTTTTGTGCACGTGTCCAGGAGCTCCTGTTGTCTGGGATGCCAGAGATTGATGTGCAGGACTGGTACAGGAACACAGAGTACACCAGCGGCTATGATTCTCAGGAGCTTGTCATCCAGGTGGGGTAACTCTGTCCTCTGTTTTGCTCACGATTGACTTCCATAAACACCAGTTTGCATGTATTTCTGTAGTTACAGGAAGCTGCCCAAATTAATCAATTTAAATGTAGTTAATCAAAACTTTCAGAGCAAGGACACATAGGGAGATTGTTAATCAATTGATTTCCCTGCCTCATAGACTGTAGTGTCTAGTTCAAAGCAACCAAACCTGGATTTTCTTTCCTCATCATTTGACCAGTTAGATATTGTTCCTTGATAAGTTCGTACTCACACGCAGACACACTGTGAATCCCATTGAGAAAGCAGTGCTGCGCTGTGATCAGCGATGATGCATGTAATAAGATATCCTAAGACCAAAATAAGAAAATAATGGTTCATCTGTTCCATGTTCCAGCATGACATTTAGTGATTATTATCCAGTGCTGGCTATAACAGCATGTTCACACATCCTGTTTCTGTACCCGTTACAAAAAAAAAAAAAAAAAAAAAAACCCTCATGATTTTTAATGAATTCCTATGACCTTTCACATGAGGCTCACATACCAGGTGTGCGCCGTCACACATGTCTTTACATCTCCTGCTGCACTCCCACTTGTGAAAATAACGTCTTTTATTTTATTGAGAAATATTTAAGGAATTTTGTGGTTTGGGGAAAAAAAGAAACGACTGCGTACGGTTGACAGTGGAAGGATGTTGCACGGATCAGCATTTACAATCTGTGAAGGAAGTTACGGTGTGAATGTGTTTTTATTTTCCTCACATGGTTAAAACAAGAGGACATCTTACCTCGACCGATCGGGAAAATAAAATTTCCTTAAAGTTAAGCTATTTCAAAGGCGATGCACAGATGTTTTAATGTTTCTTGTAACATACTTCAAAATACTTGACCTTTTGAGTACTGCATTTTTCTTACCTGCTAGCCCTCATGTTAGCTACTTGCTATTATGTCCTAGTGGTTCTGGGAAGTCGTGCGTAGCCTGACGCAGGAAGAACGAGTTCTGATGCTTCAGTTTGTCACTGGAAGGTTTGTATCATGGATTTTCCATCCTCTATTTGGTCGGGCCGGTAAACGTCCATCGAAGTGAAGTCCTCCTCCCTTTCTCTCCGATCTCAGTTCCAGGGTTCCTCACGGTGGATTCGCTTATCTGATGGGTGGGAGCGGCTTACAGAAGTTTACCATTGCTGCAGTGCCATACACCTCCAACCTACTGCCTACCTCTAGTACATGGTAAACCTGACGGCAATTGTTTTTCAATTTTCTCTCGTTTAGAAATTTGTTTCTAAGATACCAGGATTAGAGTCAGGTGTTAAAATTATGAGTTATCATTATTTTTAAATGAAGAGCAGTAAGCACAGCGACATCCATTATTCATGGCGATGCTCCTTTGAAGCGCTGCTAATCTCGACTGCAGGTAGAATATCAACATAAGACACGCGCTCATAATAACAGTGTTTTTTGCTGGATTTCTTATTTTATTTTTTTACCGTTTTCAGTCTCCGATCACTGTTTGCTGTAAACTTTCGGTTAAGTCCTTGGCAGTTTAGGTCAGCAGCACAACAAACTTTCTCAAATAGCTGCTTTCGTCACATCGACGAACATGTTGCACAGCTTCCCGCATCACATAATGCCAGTTTAAATGCCCTGGTAAAGGCTGGTAATGTTAGCGGCTCCATTCTGTTAAACTATCCCACGCGAAAGGCTGTGGGAGTGTTTTGTAAGTTTTTGTTTAGCTTGTTTTTAATGTTACAATCACTTAGATAAAATGCACAGCTGTCTAGTGGTTTGGGAATTTTCAGGTTTACAAAAATCATCAAACTTTACTTCATTTCAAACTGAAATGAAGTAAAGCACATTTAAAAAGTTTCATTTGCTTTTAGTAGCTGTTGAGAAGAAAAAACAAATCCCCTGAGTTTACATTTCCAGTCAGCCATATTTAATTATTTGGGAACGTGCCGACTCCCTCTCATTTTCATTGATTCTGTTTCATAAAAGTGCCTTCTATATAAACAGTGCTTTTTGATGTTCTCCTTGTTTGAAGGAACACAAGCCCTTCATTGTCTCTTTTGGCCTCCGTTGCATTTCACAGTTGTTTAAGTTTTATTTGCTTCTGGCGCTGGCTAAATGTTTCTAAATCTAATCATATCAGGTTTTGAGTCCCTCTCAGTGATGAGACGCTGCATCGCTTTGTTCTACTGGATTCAAAAGTGACACTTTGTTACAGTCACAGTCTCCCTGCTAAATTACCTCTGGAATGGCATTCGATGCGTTTCAAAGCGATTAAATTTGCACCTGATGAAACCACTGCATGCTTCGGTCCGAGCCGCATCCACCTTTGGCCGGAAAGAGGACTTAAAAATGAACGTGGATCTACCCTAAAAAAATTAAGCAGGACACTGTTTTCAAGTCACAAAAGCATCCTGTAGATATGAAGATCAGTAGATCATTTGTCTAACAACTTGCACTCTGTTATCATTGGCAATATTTCTATTGCCAACCGCTAGAGGGCAGTGTATCTATTTTCAGTGCTCCTGTGTTTTACACTCCTATGGCACACTTTGAAATCAGAAAGAAGTTTCCCCCTGCAACAGGTTCTTGACATTGCTGCAGGTCCCTCTTGGGTAGGCATGGAATGATGCACCAGCTTGTGATCCGCTGCGACCTCAGAGCTCACACTGTTCTGACTGTTTCTCCCTGACCTCTCTCCTTACACAGCATCAACATGCTGAAACTGCCTGAATACCCAAGCCAGGAAGTCCTGAGGGACCGGCTTCTGGTAGCACTGCATTGTGGAAGCTATGGGTACACCATGGCTTAAACATCGTATTACTTTCTGCTGCTGGGAGGGACTGCAACCCCCCCTACACAGATATATTCTTTGTAGCTGACCACTGCTTTTGCTGGACAAAAAAAAAAAAAAAAAAGAAAAGAAAAAGGGAAATCCTGTTTTTTTTTTTTTTTTTTAATAATTGTTTAAGGGGCCAATTTGGGGGGTTTTTTCCTC
>CAAKHD010013769.1:27085-60306 GCA_901007705.1 Fistularia tabacaria | reverse complement strand
ATACAAATATATTTTTTTTATCGTAACCCTCTGTTTTGGGGAAAAAAAAAAAAAAAAAAAAAGAAAAGAAAAAGGGAAATCCTGTTTTTTTTTTTTTTTTGTAAGGAACTGCTGAAGTGGCACAATTGAGAGGGTCTCTGCCTCCAAACCTCCCGTCTGTGCAAGTTATACGTTTTTTTGTTTGTTTTTATAATGAAGCTTGTATCTGGGGATTTGTAGAAGTGATACAGTGATATCTATTCTTTCACGTATTTCATGCTTTGATTTATTTGAAGAAACAACAACAAAAAAAAAAACAGTATATACTTTTTAAATCCCTCAATCGAATATACAATATGGAAATATAGAATAAAGGAATGGAGGTGTATTCTTTGTTATACATTGATAATACTTAGGAGCTTACTTGCTGATGTAGTCGAGCAAATTGCATCACTGTCTGGGAGATAAATAGGCCAGGCGCCCAAATAATCTCTTGGCCACTCCAGCTCGCTGTCAAACCATCACAGCTTTGTTTACACTCATATCCAAATTTAACAGATTGAGTCTTTGCTGTGCAGTTTAATGGCAAAAAAAAGGGATCTGAGGGAAAATCCACTTGAAGCCGCATTAAAAAGATTTTTCATGGAAATCTTAGCCTTTCCTTCAGCAAGTTGCCCTTCAGGTTATATATATTTTTTTTTTATATAAACCTGTAGATTTTTTTTTTTTAATTTCAGCAGGCTTTGGCCAAATCACATGATGATGCGAGTGACCACCTTTGCACCAGTGCTTAGTTTGATGGAGGTCGTCCTTGGAACCTTCAGTCATTCATGGCTGTGTTTTTGGCAAAAATTGGCATGCCAGTCCCAAGGTCAGTCCTTGTGTTCCTTGAAGTGGTTGTCTGGACGCATCAGTAGCATGGGGGTGTTTTTTACCAGAAGAGAGCATCTCCAGATAGCTGGTTAGCCGTGATCTGCATTTTGTTTTTTAAAGCGTGTCCAACAAGAAAGAGGAAAGGAGAGGGTAAAACAGACGAAGTATCCAAAACCGTTGCTCCCGTTCACACACATGCACACACAATCAAAAACAAAATTAAATACAAAAAATAAAGAGAAAAAACAACTTTATTGATGTTACTAAATATTGTCAGATATAAATTTTAGCAACTGTTTTTTTTCAAGCTGGAAAAATCATGAATTTACACACTTCATGTACAATCCCCAAACAATTTAAATCTCGACATTAAATGCTAATCACATCGCATCACAATATTTGAAATTTTGAAAGATTTAATTCATTATTGACATCATCCTCCTAAATAATAATGATCAGGTTTCCAAAGTCGACCTCTCGTAAGTGGGGAAAAAACAAAAAGTTTGCCAAGTTGTTAGAGATAGCACCAAACAAACAAATGAAAGGTGTGTGTTGTGTCCGGAGACAAGTGCGTGCGTGCGTGCGTGCGTGCGTGTGTGTGTGTGTGTGCGTGTGTGTGTGTGTGTGTGTGTGTGTGTTGCTGCCAAGCATGTCTAGCATCCTCACAGGACTGTTATTTAATCAAAAACAGCTTCCAAGTTCGCTTGCTCTCCCAACAACAACCCCTTTACAGTAAGTGCTCTGGGTTGCAAATTCAATCCAATGGAAACTGACTATCTGTGTGTCCTATTGTCTAACTAACTAACTTCTGCGCCAGAACTCTCCTAAAATAAACACCAACAAAAGACCGTTATTGTCATCAACTCATCTGCCGTGCTATATTAGATATTAGCTTACAAGCATTCATGTGAAAACAAAGGCCGTTGTTTTTATATCACTTGATGTTCTTAAATGCTGGACACAGCTCTGCTCTCACTAATGTCAGCAATTTCATGGTTTCCTGTCATCACTTCCGCACTCATGCTAGTCTGCATGTTTACATCGTCACTGTCCATGTCACATCAGGCATTTTCCAGCTGTGATGGAAAATTCATCTGACATGGAATTGTTTGCGCTGAGATTCCTTGGTGTGTCTCAGTTTCATGTGAAAATGATCATGAGAAGGCTCCGTGCTCACCAATCAGTGCATACCTGATCTGGAAGCGATGCTAAAAAGTAACTCCCAAGAATCTTATCCGCTTTCGTTTGGCTTAATATAGAATATAAGGTACGTGTCAAAATGTGTCCAACTGGCTGAGAGAGCTGCAAATCACAATCATACTGCTGATGTTAGACTGCTAAAAATGCGGATCATTTTAAAGCCACCTTGCCAAATTATATGTCAAAGCCAAGCAAACTAGTTTTAATTTGCTTATTCTCTGTCGTAAAAAAAATGAATACATCTAGTAGTGGTTTAGTTGAAATATGAGCGGTATCAAACTGATTTGAATTGCATTTTTTAGCCATTAATTCTTGTAGTAGCCTTGGAGAGGTGAGTGCTTTTTCTTGGGCAGTTAGTAGAGGTTCCAGGTTCATACATTGAATTCTTTGCAAAGCACAACAACATCCATTTGGACATTTTTAGCACAAACAGAAATCCAATTTCTTCTGCTGAAAAAGGTTCTCTGACCTGAAATGGTGTCATCAGTTTTGCATGCAAGTGTAAATTATTGACCGTGACGGCTATATTGTAAATACAGAACTTACTTAATCTTCCTAATAATAAGTAATAAACACAGAGACTGATGATAATTAAATGATCTAATAACAACACAATAGTGTGCCAACCCGTTTGCAATACTGTAGATACTGCTGTATATCCATTCAAAGATTTTGCTGTTTCTACACATGGCAGTCATGTGTGATGCATTCATTCAGCCGAGAGACAAAAACAGAAGAACTCTGATGGTTGTGTGTTCAGGTGTATGTCTGTATGTGTGTTTTCTTCAGGGTTAGTACAGTTTGGAAAGTTTTTTTTATTCCATCCCCAAAATGATGTGGAAGACTGATGAAATCTGTTCTGTGTAGAGGGATTCAGTCTTAATATATCTGCCTCTGAGGTTAAATTTAATTTTATTTTGCCTCAAACGTTCATGCCCATATATTCATGAAAAAAAAAAAAAAGTCTACATGGATATATATATTTATATATATATTTATATATATTTATATATATATAATATTTCAGTTTTAATTCGATTCTCCATCAACTCATGTAAAGAAACCCCACGCTGTTTATCAATACCAGTGCCAGTGTGTTACCTTGAGTTTCTTTGCTCAGCTTGGTTGGCTGAACTAGTTATGTGGGAATCTTTGTCAGCGCTTCTATTTATTAGTCTGAATGATGGCAGAGGGAAACATTTTGATTGTGTTTGTTGGAACAAACTTTTTTCCAGTTTTAATGTCCACTTTCATGCTAAACTGTTTTGACTTATTTTTTAAATTCCTCATTTAAGTATTGGGAGCAGTATAAGCTTACAGACCCTAGTTATTATAAGGAGATAGTCAACTTTTAGAACTATGTGATATTAACAGAGGCAGCATGCATGATGTCTTGACCCCTTACCAAGTTATTGGAGCCCCTCCTTCATCCTAATTATAATGGAATTTGATTAAAAGATAGATTAAATGTTTGAATCCTATGTCAGATATTGTAGCAGGTTCTTCCCCGATGTCCTCCCGAAAAAGAGGACTTGTTTGTTCATCCTTTTTCATTAATAGAATATGCAAAAGTATGATTTTGTGATTTAAAATGTTTCTCAGTGCCGCAACACTAATTGCAAAATCTACCGTTGTGATAAAAATGAAGAGATTTCTTGTTAAATTTAGCTTACAGTTTAGGAAAAGAAAACCCAAACTGTGAATATGCCGGGGAATCGGCAAATATGTCTGGGGGAAAAAAGATCCACAAAATTATCCAACCATATGATTGACTCTGATTCCCATTTACTTTTAATTTGAGGAAAAGCCTGTGTGGATGTCTGAAATGTATGACAACATTTTAGTAACCTTGGTTGGTGAATGTGGAAATCCAGATTCGCGCAAAGCATCTTTTGTTCATAACAGTTTCTGATCAGATTCCCCCCCCCCCCCAATATTGTGCCAATCTTTGGCCAGGGTTCAAGTTTTAATACTTGTCAATACCTTCAATCATGTTTTCTACTCAAGCATCGGCAACAACATTCATGTTTCCCATTAATCTGGTGGTGTAGCGAGTTTCAACCCCCCCTCCCCCCGTCAGGCCGCTGGATCACTACCTCCAGAGTCCGTCCACACACGCTGTCTGGTGGTACCAAATATTCCAAACTGCTGGAGGATAATACCGTGTGCCGCTCGGAAAGAAGAAAAAAAAATTAAATCCTGTTTTCTGCTGAGTGTTTTCCAGCTGTGATGTATCTTTTAGAAAAATATTGTTATTATATGTAACTCTTGTTGTTTATGCTCCAAGTGAGTATTCAGCCATCATCCGTACAAGTGCTTCTGTGTCTGTGTTCATGAGTAGCAACCTCCTCCAGGGAGGACTTTGGCTTCGCATTTGTGTTCCGTCTTGAGTAATACGAGATGCATTCATGAAAGACGTTCGCTTTGCTGTGCCGAAATGTAAAAATTGTTTTGTTTGTTTTCCCGGCTACACGCAGACACATTTTGTTTTGTTTTTTTTCCCCCTCTTTTTAATGGGATGGGGATCATGTCATGAATGTATTGCAATATAACATAACATGCCTGGCTTTCTCCTTTCCTTTAGTATCGGAGTGTACATATTCCTTTCTATATTATCTGTCAGTATTGTCCCAAATTCCCAATCCTCCCAGCTTTTGTAAACAAATGTAAATGTTTAAGAACAAGACTTTTTACAGATTTCTTTACATGTTGAATAATGTATTTTATCATATACTATGTTGTGCTTTGAGATTTATCAGATTAAAGTTGTTTGACAATCCAACTGAAGTGATGCTGTGGTCAGTGAGCCATCGAGGAAAACGCAAAAACAAAAAGGGACACGTCCGTGTCTTGATTACTTGCTCATTTGTTTTACAGAAGATAGGCACTCTTTTCCTCATCGTATGATAAAGCTCTGATCAGTGATGCTGGATTATATGTTGTTTATGTCGACGAGAAGGATCAACCCCCCGCAAGGCAGCCGGACTTGTGTCAATGAGCTGGCTGATGTTCTCACCACCATCTTCACCCTCTCCCTCAGCCAGTGCACCGTCCACACCTGCTTCAAGAACACAACCATCGCCTCCCCCTCCCCAAGAAGAGCCAGCCCACCTGCCTGAATGACAACAGGCCAGTCGCACTCACTCTGATCGTCGTGAAGTGTTTCGAGAGAGCGATGCTGGCCCACATTCTGGAAACTCCAGACCCTCTGCAATTCACTCGCCGGCCCAACAGCTCTACCTCAGACGCCATAGCCGCGTCACCTAAAAAAAAATGTCCACCCTTGGCCTGCACACCACCCTCTGTGACTGGCTCCTGGACTTCCTGATTGGTCGACCCCAGTCCTTCAGGATAGGTAAGAGGACCTCAGCCAGCAGTCTTCTGGGATGTCTCCTCAGCCTCATCCTCTACACCCCGTTCACCCACGACTTGTGTTGCCTCTCGAGAGGAGTGATAGGACGCGTCACTGGCGGAGACGCGACGGCCTACAGGATGGAGGTCGGCGGTCTGGCGTCATGGTGTGGGGACAACAACCTCACGCTCAACACGGACAAGACCAAGGAGATGATAGTGGACAGGTGGAAGGAGACCTCATCAGCCACTGTTCCTCCAAGGTCATGAGGTTGAGAGGGTGAACAGCTCTAAATACCTGGGAGTCCACATCGACACCACATACGGTCAGCAGGGGCTGCACTTCTTGAGGAGGCTGAGGAGGTTTGGCATGTCGCCTCAGATCCTCAGCAACTTCTACAGCTGCCTTGTTGAGAGCATCCTTGCCAGCTGCATCGCTGTGTGGTACGGCAGCACCACTGCTCTGGACCGCAGACGCCTGCAGCGAGTGTTAAAGACTGTAGAGAAGATCACCAGAACCCCACTGCCTTCTCTGCAAAGATCTGACGCTGCTGAGTCCGAAGGAGAGCTGCCTCCATCGCCAAGGACCACGCTCACCCTCAACATGAACTGTTCCCACTCCTGCCCTCCGGCCAGAGGTGCAGGAGTGTGAAATGTAGAACGACGCGACTGAAGAGCTCGTTCTACGTTCTACGGCCATCAGACTCCTAAACAGCCGACACTATTCTTCTTTCTGCACTTGACATGCAGCACACTCAGTGCTGCGCTCATCTGACAAGTAACTAATTCCGTTCATGTAACTAATGGCCATTTAAATTGCACTCATCCTTGCACCTGCGCTTTGTGAGTTGCACATCAAGCTGCACTCAAATGTCTTCCTGCACTGCCGTCATTGTTCATATTTATAACAATGTTTTCGATAGTTGCCTCTTAAAAACACACATCCAATGCACTGCAGACAGCAAAGTAGGGATTTCACTGTACAGAGAAACACGTTTCTACACTGTGCATGCGACAATGAACGCTTTGAATCTCAGTAATAGCATTCCCAGCATTACAAATTTTCACATTTTCAGAAGAGTTTTCAACCACCCTGTTTCATTGATTTGAACAAAGGACCTTGACCAAACTAACAACCTGTATTTACATGGCCAATTTGCTGCGGCATTATATCAAAATGAATCCAAACAACCGACAAAATGTCTCTACATTGAAAAAATATTCCTCATTGCTCCTCAATTTTAAAGAAAAATGCAAAGGTAGCCATTCGTTTTGAATGAAAGCATTAAAAATAAGTCAGATGCAAATATCCCATCATAAGGACAGAAATATAGCTTTATTTCAGTTTATTTTATTTGTAATATTAACCCACAAAAACACATCTGACGCTTATCCTGTATAATCATTTACTTCTGTGAGAGGCTGAAAGCAGGTAGGTTTCTCTGTCTTTTCCTACAGAAGGCAGTAGGCGTACTTGAACAACATGAACTGCGGAAGGTCAGAGAATTAATTATTATTATGAATTTCATTAAAATACACAATAAATCATCGCAATTACAAGAGGCCTCGTTATTTTGCTCACACTGCGATCCTATTGTACGTCTCATTACAGGCTATTATTAGTAGCTGCAAGGACTGCAGAGTGATTCCTGGAAAAAAGAATGTAAGATGAAAAGTGGTCGAGACGACTGTCATTAGGGACACACTGGACAGGTAACCCTCAGCAAAGGTTTGATAGTTCTAGATCAGATGGAAACTCCAACAATCAATGATCAAAGTCAGAATATTTGAAAAATGTATAAAATACAAAGTCGTGGTTACTTCATTAGACATACTTTTGCGCAGCATTTGTGCTCATATCTTTGATGTTCAAATAGTTTTATGTTCACAAATAACAAATACTGTGTCTTGGGAAAAAAAACTGGACAGTGTTTCATTAGCAAAATAATTTTAAAAACATCATTGTTTCTAATTTACATAATTCTCCATGATATCAAAGGAGTACAGGAGTCCTTCATTTACAGCCTCGATGTCTTCGATATGAATTATTTCGAAAGCCGGCGTGATGGTGTCTGAAATGACTGCCTCTCTTGTGTCGTAGAGAAGTTTTATCTTTGTGCTATATAATCCCAAATGTATCAAAAATGTATTCCTCTGAGAAAACGGAAACTCATTTGCTTTAAATATTGATGCTTTGCTTTCACAAGTGTTTGTGATGCTTTTAGTCTGGATTTAAGCTGCAATGTAAAAAAAAAAAAAAAAAGAAAAAGAAAACATCCACACATATATCTTGTAGAATATAATATGATTACAAGGTTTGGATCTACATAGTGAGGAAGATTCAAAAGTTACTATTTTGACGCTGCGGTACATGACTTCCAGTGGAATGCTCTTGTGCTTGTAAAGCATCCTCCTGTCTAACCTTATTCCTAACCCCCAGTACCTGGTCCCCATGGCAACCTATCCTTCTTACAAATAATGGACTGCACTCTACTTTAAACACGGGATGCTTGCCATGGCAACAACATCCCCACAACATTAGTCTGGTATTACCATTGTTGCAGTATTTCAAGTGCAACCTGTTTCCTGCTGGCAGACCTGAATAAAGAGACAAGAACACAGAAGTCAGGTTTTCTTCAAATGCCTGACATTTTCCGGCTAACACTGTTAGATCCAGTGAAAATTGACACATCTGTCAATCCTCTGTATTCTACTCTTATTCGCAATATATTCATGTACTGAATAGCCAAGCAATGTCTCGTTTCAATGTATATAATTGCCGTTATACATTTCTAATTTGTGCAGCTATCGGTTGTCATACAGAACACTCACACATTTCCAAGTATACACTAACTTTGAGCTGAAATGCAAATTCTCTTCTTGCTCCAAGTTTTTGCTGTCAGAAGCAGCTGGCTATTTGGATTGTACACCAATATGCAAAATTATCGAAATGCCGCTCAAATGCCAGTAAAATCTTAAAGCTACGTGCTCCGTAAGGTGCGAAACAGACCCCTTCCTTCTTTAATTAACTCCAGCATGAATATGAATACTATCAGCATATGTATTGAAACTGGGATTCTTTCTTTGGTAAATTTCAGAGCCAGGTCAAATTGCGAGCTGTCTTGCATTCCGGTACATGCTGTATCTACATTTAAAACTGGAGCATCTTGAGTATTGCAGAGCTGTGGAACCCCTGTATGTCTACAATAGACTTACAGGGCTTCCGCAGCTCTGCAGGACAATATCACAATGCGATACAGCCTGATGGCCCACAGTATGGGCTGACATTGACATAGACGTCGTTGCATTTCCTATCTGCACATTAAATTAAAGACAAATATGCCCACTTCTTATCAGATTTATATTTGTTGTTGACTTTCTCCAACCTGTTCCTCCGAAAAGGTTAATAGCCATTTAGAAAATGAATCTAGATAAAATTACAGCAAATATCTGCATTTCATGTTGGGACAATTCAGACGGATAGCAAAAGCAGTTTTAGTTTGTCAGACTTGAAGATATTGGATCAAGTGTTTTTCTTGTTGGATAAGTGGTATAGATAGCGGATAGATAGATGGGAGGAATGATGGATGGATAGATATTTTCAAATCTAATGATAATGGAGGACAATTGTTTTTGGAGTCATGCATCAGCCTTATACTCTCCGAGATCTGAATAGGTTATATTGGAAAATCTACAATACCGCTATTTACACAAGATAACATAAATATCACAGCTTTCTAAACATTTGGAAACAAGAGAACATCTCATAAAAAAAAATGTTTTCTGTATATGTATCTCTGTTCTATTTTCCATTCAGCAAAAACAATTCCATCCTGACTGACCTTAAATTAACAATTGGTCGTGGGTGAACAAGTTCAGGTTAAAAGTGCAAAATCAGAATCCTTTACAAACGTTGTAATAACCCATGCTACTTTTTACTACTATTTAAAGGCACCTAAATCACATGGTGTGTCTGATAGTAATTCGTCATATGTGAATCTGAGGAGAGTAACATCCTTTCAGCTATCCTTGTACTTACACATGACTATGCTGCTAAGTTCCTCCAGCGACTTCTTTGCAGGTGATCCACTTCCTAAAATAATACAAGGCCTGAACTCTAAACTGCCTCTTCTTTATCTGCTGGCTGGGGTTTTTCCCTGATTGTGCCGTTGCTTCGTGACAGAGATAGATTCACTTCTACGGCTTCCCCCTGTGGAGTTATTACCTCTGCATCCACAAACTCTGATTACATCTGTTCAACCCTTTGCTCTCAAACACCTAGGCTGCTGCTCTCCGGCACAACAACACCCTGTTTCATTCTGCAAAACAACTTTCTCTGCCTTTCCCTCCTCCTCCTCTTCTTCAGTCTGCCCTTCATTTTAATTTTGCTGCACACATCCAAGTCTCTGATGATGCTCTGCATCTTACTCATGCTAGATACTCCATGCACATATATGGGCCAGTCAATGGAGCTACATATGCAAAGAATATACTCAAGCTCTTTAACAGCGTTAGAATGAAAGCAATCCAAGATATCGGTTTTATTCATTGTTGCATGTGCATGAGAGGATTCATGTGTAACAAATTTCCAAGCTGACAATTGTCTGGTAGCTCATCATTCTTACACCCCTTGGTCATTCTATGTGAAAAATCTCCTTGGTGCTGAGGAAAACGGAATCGCTCTGACAAATGCCATGTACGACTCCCATTTTCTGTAATCACAGTATCCTCCCGTTCAGATGGCAGCCATGTTGCACTGCGCAGGTCTACGACCAACACACTCCGGCTGCCCCTGTGATTCTTACTGCTGGCAAATCACCCAACACTTGTGACAAAGGAAAGGATGTGAGGTTTCACCTTGTCCCTTTGCTCCCTTCTGATTGAATTATGGTTGAAAGATGCTTGGCTGTGTGCATTTGTGAAGCTTAGTAAGCATTTAGGAGGTTAAGATTCACTCGGAACATCAGCAGGAAGCTGCCAGCTGCTTTAAATTTGCATGCATTGATCACTGTCATTCGCCTTGTGGTAATCTCTTGATTGCCGCAGTCATGTGCGCGATGTAGAAATGAGAATATACAGAACCGATTGATTTTTGAGGAACAGTCCCCCAGTGTTACTGAATACATCAGCGGGGGGTTTTCAGCCGCCATTTTAACAGAATATTCAGGTAGATTTTCCCATTTGCAGCTGTAGGGAGAAAGGCAGTCAGCTTCAAGTACTTGTTTTTGCTTTTGGACGGGCCTGGATTATCCTGGGACTCAATTCAATTTCTGTTTGTTGCTTTGGATTCTGAGTGAATACCAAGGTCCACCTGGCAAAGAAGGGAGAAATCTTGTCTTTTGGATGGTGCTGACCTGGCGTTTCCTGTTGTTCAAAAAGCTATGCTTACTTCCCTCAGATGCCAGGATATGTTCTGGCAAGCACCTGCCCCCCCTTTCCCCCTTTTTCTGTTTTTCAACTTCACCGTGTGCTGACTATTTAAAGCTGGACAAAACCACTGAAGGTGGTGGCTGATGTGCAGCACACCAGGGGTGAACACTCTGGCCCATTGTGTGGGTTATTAAGGCTGATACAGAGATGGTGTTAGGGTTGCTGACTCTGATGTGTTTATGCTACTCCTCACGTTAAAGATAGCGCAGATTTTGTTTCTTTTTGCCGTTCTGCCTGTGGACATCAAGGTAGTGGAACGTTCTCCTTATGTGAACTCGCCTTTTGTTCCTCTGAGGCAGCAGCAAACTCGCCCCTTTTCCCTTAATTGTAAGTCTGCACCATCTTTTTTTTCCGAAGCTTTCATAATCCCACTCATGTAACAAAGTCGTAGCCTGACGCTTTGGATATTTGTTACTAGCGGTAGCAGACCATCCATATAACATATGTGGAATCATCTGTTTAGAGTAAATCTGGTATCATTGCATTTTTTTCCTTACACTATGGCTCTGTTTTCTGTTGCCTGTTGTGAGTGTGAACATTAAATTAGCAGTGAATAGTGCATCACTTTTAAATTGATTCTTTAAATCTGTTAAGATTGCTCAAAAGTCTAGAATATTTGAGCATTCACAGTTTTACAAACACTACTACTTTCCCTTTCGGCTCCTCCCTTCAGGGGTTACTGCAACAAATCACCTGCATCCATAGCATCCTCTTCTATCATACCAACTTCACTCCATCAATCTCCTCTTTGGTCCTCTTCTCGGCCTCCTGCCTGGCAGGTTCAGCTTCAGCGACTTCTACCAATATCCCTGTGTAAATGTCCAAGCCAGTCTGGCCTCTCTGACTTTTTCTTCAAAACATCTAGCATGTCAGATAGACCCATTTCTAATTCTATCCATCTTTGTTACTCCTAAAAAGAGCCTCAACAACCTCATCTTTGCAACATCCCACTCTACCTGTCTTTCATCAGTGTTGCTGTCTCTAAACAGTCCAGGATCGATGGTCTCGCAATCTTCTTGTACATCCTTTAATTCTCCCCAACAATATTTTATCACGAACTACACGCACTACTTCACCTTCTTTATCGCTCCTCCCTGTAATGTCATCATTCCACTTTGGCCCCTCTCATTCACACATGTTTTCTGTCTTGCTGCAGGTAAGGGGCATGACTCCATCTCTAGATTTTCATCCAACTACTATCAAGCCAGATCACAGTGTCATCTGCAAACATCATAGTCCATGCTGGTTTTCTGTCCAACCTCTGTGACCATGGCAAACAAGAAGGGGCTCAATCTGGTACCTGATGCAACCCCACCCCCACCTTGTACTCCTGTCGCACCTAAGGCAAACCTCAACATTGTTTTACAATTCAGGACTGCAGTTCATCTCTCAGTGTCCTGTTGTATGCCTTTTCTAGATCTGCAAAGGCACAAGGCAGCTCCCTCTGACCTTCTCTGTACTTCAATTTTTCAAAGCAGATACTGCATCTATACTACTCTTACTAGCGATAAAACCATACTGCTGCTCGCAAATGCTCACTTTTGCCCTTATTGTAACCTCCCCTGAACTTCATTGTATGAATAACCAACTTTATTCCTCTATAGCTGTTACAATTGAGCACATCTCCCTTGTTCTTAAAAATAGGCATCAGCACACTTCTCCACTATTCAGGCACCTTCTCACTCCCGTTGAAGGACCTAGTCAAAAAACTGCCCTCTCTCATAGACACTTCCATTTTGGGACCAGCTCAAGGAGAACACTGGCTTGTTCTCGCTTTGGGCTGCATTTTTTTCAAGTAAGTATGCGAACAGAAAACATTGTTTTTTAGTGTTTCTATTACATCAGGCGTTGTGTGAAGAACTCAAAATCTTTGGTCAGCTCTGCTTTCTGTACACGGCAAAACATACACGCACTGACATCTCCCACTGAGTTCATGGAGAGGCTGCAGTTGCTTCCACACAAATCTCTTGTGTTAGCTTGTCATACACTGATAATAAGCATGGGCCTGTCTTTAGCAGCTCAACGCTGTCAATTATTCTGACCTCTGTCCATGAGGAAATACACCCCAGGTTTGAATACAGAAATTTTACCACGAATGTTATGAAGTGGAAGCACCAAGCCACTTGGGGACCTTTACGTTGGTAAAGAACTGTCTTGTTTGTTATATTTTGTTCAACTTTCAGCTTTAGAGTTCCTGTTCTTGCCTGGATTTCCTTTCTCGATCTGCTAGACTGAAGACGCTGGGCGTCTTAACTACAAATATTAATAGGCGACACAAGTAAAGATAGTTGTCTGCCATCACTTTTGTCATTGTCATTCTCATGCTGGGACTGATGAGACATAAACATTTCACGAACGACACGAGAATCATACAGTGACTTTAGCATTCTGATTTTTCCAAGGTAAACTGATAAATGGTGGCCACACTGTGTTCGAAGGTCCACTGTTGGGATCTCGATATCAAAAGTCGCTAGACTCAGTGGGTCCCTGTGGTCTGAACATACCTCACAAGTTGGTTTTACAGTTCATGGAGCTACTGGCTGAAAATTCAAAAGTTTTATGTGTGGATTTCAATGGAGATATCACAGTCTTCCAAAATATATCTTTTAAAATTGTCTTGTGGTGCTCGGCAAGGAATAATCGACGACGAAGCCTTGGGGTCTCAAATGAGAGATTACGTTTATTAATGAGCACCACCATACCACTATACACTACACCGTGCTCTTCCGGGGCGCATATATATAAGCCTGCGGCCTAAGCCATGCCCCCAGCCCTTGGTCCTGTGGGGTAAGAGACCACGCCCCTCAGTTCCCACCACACAGCCCCCCGCCCCAAACACCCAGAATGGACCCTGAAACCCAACTAGTGCTTCACAGGAACCCTGATCGGCCCGCCATAACGGCCTGTGCCGACTTCAGGGCGAGAATGTCTTGGTCGCCGGGCAGGTTGGCGGCCATAGCCGAGAAATCCATACCAACACGCAAGGGGCCCACTAGCGCACGCGACAGGCAATCCGCCACAGGGTTGACCTTCCCTGACACGTGCCGAATGTCCGTTGTAAATTCAGGAATGGCCGCAAGGTGTTGCTGCTGGCGGGCGGCTATCCAGAAGAAAACGGAAATGACGTGTCACCATATACAGTGCCAACAACTCTCTGTCAAACATGCTATATTTCTCGCTTGTTACCCTGCAGCTTGCGGTGAAAGAATGCTAGGGGACGCCATGCATTTGCCACCTGCTGTTCAACCACGGCCCCCAGAGCGACATCAGACGTGTCGGTCGTCAATGCTACGGACGTCTTGGGAGCCTGATTGGCTAGAAGGGCTGCGTTAACCAGGGTGCTTAGCCACGTCAAAAGCCCAAACCCGCTCCGGAGTCCAGTCGACCATGTTGCTTCCCCGGCAGAACCCCATGAAGCAGCTGAAGGAGGTGGGCAGCGTGAGGGAGGAAACGGTTGTAGAAATTGACCATGCCCAAGAATTCCTGCAATGCCCTGACCGAGGCCGGGCGGGGAAAACCAGTCACTGCTTGCACTTTGCGGGCGACGGAACTGCACCTTGCGGTAAAATGAGATTACCGGCCGCCCAAACTGACATTTAGCTGGGTTGACGACCACGGAAAACCTGTGTCAGGTGCTCCAGGTGCTCGTGGCTGGCCACCAGGTTATCGTCGTGGTGTACAAACACAAAGGTGAGGTCACGCGCCACCGAGTCCATCAGGCTCTGAAAGGTCTGAGCAGCACCCTCCAAGCCGAAAGGCATGCGCAGGAACTCGAAAAGCCTGAACAGGGGTGACCACCGCGGTCTTGGGTACATCCTCTGCACGCACAGGTACCTGGTGATAACCACGCACCAGATCCACCTTGGAAATAAATGGTGGCCCCTGCCAGCCGTATGGAGAACCGTGCCTCGTAGACCCAGTTGACAATGTGGGCGTCGTAAGCGACGGAAAATTTGCCAGCAAACTTTGATATACATCCCCTAATGACAAAAAGTTAGTGCGGGCTCGCGGCCCAACCCCCCCGTCTCACGCAGATAGGTGGCGAAAGACATGGTGTCAATTAAGCGGCAGTTCGAAACATCCACGAGCAGGCCGTTGCCACACAGAAAATCTGTGCCAATGATGGGGACTGTGGTGGAGGTGATCACGAAAATAGAAAATGGTTCAGTCCCAAAATCACCTATGCAGAGTTACATATGCATGTTCACAACATTTATGAATCACTGTATGCATTTATTTTAGTCTAATCTAATAAGCCATAGATTTTTAATTAAAGAAACAGATGTGGATGCCAGTTTGACCTGTTTGAAGATCTTCAAACATGACATGAATGGTGAAGATATCCATTTTTCTGCCAAGCTTGTGTCTGAACAAGGAGGATACATAGATAGGGCTTAGTCTCTGGATCTTTTCAACTATTACAATAAAATGATCCTCAAGAGCACCGGAAGATGTAAGAGGTTTAAAAGTTGGAAAGGAAAAACATTCAGAACTTGAGATATGCATGTGAAACTGTATTATTTGCAAAATCAGCAAAGACCTTCAGAAACTCCTTGATGGAACGGTTACACAGTGAGGAAGGGATTATCAACAAACTGCAAGAAAGACAGAAGGTACGTTTTTTTTTCAAACAAGAAAGAAGCACCTGCAATCTGAGGGTGAAATACTGGAATATCACTCAGGTTCTTTCTTTAATTTGCCATGGCAGCACTATCACCGCAGACTCTTGGTAATGGGAATGAGATCAAGAGCAGGATTTGCACCAGATGCATCGGCTTTTTTGAGTTGAAGAACATTCTTAGATATGTGGCACTGAGTGTGAAGACCAGGATATTTATCCTGTGTTGGTGTACAGAAGTGAATCTCGATCCATACCATTTGTCATGAAAAAAACCTTTGGAGAAATGCAAAGTGTGGTCCTCAAGGCCAATGTTGAGGATCCGTTGGACGGATAAAGTGAATAATGAGGAGGCGCTCCGAAGAGCTGTTACAGACAGGAAGCTAATATGCAAGATCAAGCAGATGCAAATTTTGGGACGTGTGCTGAGAAAGGATGGCTTGATTGAAAAGTTTGAGGGGCAAAAAGAGACGAAGAAGTCAATAGAGGATTCGGATTGCCAGTCTAAATGACCGTGTAAAACATCAGAAAATGGAATTGATTGAGATGGCTAAGGAGAGAGAGTTGTGGCAGATTGTGAGTGCCCGAGAGAGAGAGACAGAGATAGAGCGAGAGAGAAAAAGACAGAGAGAGAAAAGCCAAGCAATGATATACAGTTCATACTTCTAAAGAGC
Organism: Fistularia tabacaria; assembly: GCA_901007705.1. Lineage (NCBI taxonomy): Eukaryota > Metazoa > Chordata > Actinopteri > Syngnathiformes > Fistulariidae > Fistularia > Fistularia tabacaria. The sequence goes on along the minus strand of CAAKHD010013769.1, from coordinate 44,181 downwards.
TCACCCTTTTTTCAATTTGATTTCTTTTATAGCTCATTATACCACAACAAAAGGAGGAGTCAAGCCTAATTCAGGGGGGAAAAAAACCCCAAAACAGTCATTCTCTAGTGTTCTGCTCAGCCCTTTGTTGTTAGGATTGCAGATATCAGCTTTCTCCCATTTCAGTCCCTCCTCCCCGTTTCCCCCCCTAACTTTTCCACCAGGAGAGCTCCTCATTTGAGGAGACAGCAGCCCATGCTGCTGCCGCTGCTTACCAGCAGAAGGCTGCAACCTTAATGCGCTCCGCTACTTTAGCTCATTAATTCACCCCATTGCTCCAGCTGGGCAGCTGAGATGCGGCCAGCGAACATTGAGTCACAGGAAAAACAACATAAAACAGAGTCTCGGTCTTGCGTTGTTGTGACAAGGCGTTTCAAGTCCATTTAATATTCAGAAATTGTCATCTGGCCACTTTGCCTGTCTGGTCAGAAGCCAATCTCCTTTTTAATGTGCACTGCAGAGCTTTTATTGCCGTCAAGGCTCACTTCCTCCTCTCACATGTGTGTTTAGCCGTTGTTATCCTGGTAAGGAAAGGACATGTATGAAGACAGACTAATTGTGCTTTCATTATGAAATTACAAGGACGAATTGGGTTTCTGGGTCTTGAGACAAGTTTTCCGGCCGCGGAGGGTCAGATGGAGATGAAAAGCCACGTCTACACGCAGGCTGGCACAATAAATACGGTTTCAAAAAAGGTTAGACTTTTCCCTTTTAAAATAAAACTGAGGTTGACATGGAACTTTTACTTTTAACCAAACCTTTTCGACTTAAAAACCACCAAGTTTAATCGTTAGACTGCACTGTATGTGATACCGACATTGGGATTTCCACCATCTGTGATTAGCTGGAAACTTCATCAAACATTCCGTTGCATAGCAACCACTGACGGTCTAAATGACTTTTGTGGCCAACTGAGGGATCTCCGACAAAAATGTATGGTTCGTGGCTTACTTATTTGCCAACCTGTAATATGTATTTTTTTCGGTCAGAGTGTGATGCAGAAATCAGTTTTTCTTTTTTTTTTTTTTATATTGTGTGTGTGTATGTCTGTGTATCAACAACTTCTCTCACCTTCAGTCAAAGAAAGCAGGGTCACGCAATGTACACACACAAGTTGCAATGATTAAAATTGAAATTTCTTTAAAAGTATTTGAATGCAACATTACCGCAAAACCCTTCAGACGAGCGATTCTAGTGTCGAAACGTGACAAGAAGAGCTGCTGTTTTGAAAGAATATTACTTGAAGATAAATGATGTCTCGAAATGTATTGTGATGCTAAAAAAAATCAGCTCAATAAATGGCATTTTCATACTTGACTTACGTTGCCATCCCGCTGCTCTGCTTTTGCTCCCCTTTTAGTAAAACTCTCTGACGGCGTATATTCTACATACATTTTTACAGAAATCTATCCGACATTGTTGTTTCGTTACAACTTCGCTGCAAATTTTTGAACTGGAAACAAAGGAATAGAGCTTCTCTAGTGTAGCTTCAAATGAAGAGTTCCAAAACACAATGTACAGAGCTCACTGTGAAGCCAATGGTCTATGGACCAATCAGCTGCCTCTCCAGGTGGCAGTCTCGGCTCAGAGGAGCTGAGCCACTGAGGGATGTGAAGGGGAGTGAATGCCTCAGGTTCTGTTTTTTCATGCATGAATTCTCCCCCTCCTCCGCTTCTGGTCTCAAAGGAGAGGTCAGGGTTATGCTCAGGGTCACTCCTCTTGTTCTCGCCCCCACCCTTCTGCCTCAGAGCATTATGAAAGAGCCGGCCCATCAAAGTGCAGATTAAAAACTGGAGTGTGTGTGTGTGTGTGTGTGTGTGTGTGCGTACTCTCCCACACCCTGGCCTTGCCTCTTTTGCTTCGCAGTCATGAATACACATCAGTGCTGGAGCTCATTCAATGGGTCGGCGGTTCAAAGTAATAATTGTGTTTCTGGGTTTGAACTCCCTCCACCTCTGTTTCACATTGGCTCTGATGTTGCCACTTGCGGAGCAAGCTGGGCTGCCGTTTCATGCCCCTCCCCATTCTTCCCACCCCTCATCTCTGGAACTGGGCCTCAGGGTGTCTTTGTAAGGGCCCCAGGCTGCTGACATACCATATTGATCTCCTGGTTTCGTGTCAAGCCGCCACATACTGTATATAGCTTTTGCGACCAAACTCCCTCCCTGCCTCCCTCCCATGGGGGTCGAATGCTCCTCAGCTCAAATGTTATTGCTGCTTGAGTTCGTCATTCATTTGTACCATTTGCTGCTTAGTTTTCCTTTGCAAGATTTCATGACACTTTTTAGGGCTTGAATGCCACTTGAGGTAATGTGTCGAAACCGCTGAGATAAAGAGAGGGAAGAAGTAAAGACAAAGGGAGACAGAGTGTGTGGATTCTCATTCGCACATGACTGAGGAAAATTTAGAGAAATGAGTGAGCTTTGGCTCCGAGACAGATAACAGGCAGCAGCCTCTGACTCCTGTTTCCAAGCTGAAAAAAGATGTAAGGAAGTCTTTCCTTTCTTGTTTCCCAGGGAGAAATATGCCTACTCCTCGAGAACACGGGGAGACACATTGTCCCCCGCTGAATGGTGATATCTGCCAGTCTTCGTTTGATGTATCGAGATTGTTACAGACCTCTTGATTAATCTTCCCATCGTTCTCCGTCCTTGGCTGTGGTAAAAAATTCAGGTTTAAAACATTGCGGGTCTCTCTCTCTCTCTCCGAGGTGATGAGTGGATGTAGAGTGAAATTGGGCTTTGGACACACAAGCGACATCAGCTCCCGCAGCCACTGGCTTACTCCCCCCTCAACGTCCAGCTCCTCCTCGTCCTCCCCACCCGGCTCCAGAGCGTTTGGCAAGATAAAAACAAAATGGATGGCTTCGATGGTAATGAAACAACTCCATGCAGAGGCTGAAGATGGGGTCGGAAAAAATGTGAGTAATAATAGTAAATGAGATACAAAATATTCGGATTCTGCAACTTAAATCACATCTGATTCATCTTATTTTCACTTTCAGTCTGTTTCTGCTCATTACCTTATTATCACCCTTGGGTAGAGACTGCAATATAAGTTGATGACTTCTCGGAGGTCCAGACAGTTTTTGGCAGTCTCAGGAGTTTCCTGTCTTTTCGTTTTCCATGAAGCAGCTTGTTATCTTGGCAATGCAGTCAGTTGTAAATAGCTCTCAAGTTATCTAGGCGGCACAGTCACTCGGAAAGGAGTAATTGGATAATTAATTTAGTTCTGGACAGGTCAAACGGGATTTTGTCTCATCTGCTTTTATGTGGCTTCCAAGGTCTTGTAAAGGCACTTGATTGATACATGCCACCGGTGGATAATTAAAATGCCTCCCTCTCTTCACAAAGCAGACCAGGTAATAAAAGCACATGACACTTGATTTCATAGATTATTTCAGATACTGTTCATGTAACACATTTCTTGAATAAAACTCAGCTTGAATGGCTATATCAGGGAATGCATCCAATGAAATATAAAGATACCGGGACTGGATTTCCACATGCAAACTGGCAGTAATTAATATGTAAGCCCTTTGTAAAAGCATCCCAAATATCTCTATGGGAAGAAAAGAGCAATTTCCCAGAAGGAAAAAAAAAAAAAAATCAATAATCTGTTTGTGGACGCTGCATTGTTTGTGTGTGTACACGATAAATCACAAAGCATCGACGGTTCATGTCCATTGAGCAAAAAGTGACTTGCAATACGGACTAATTGTGCGAGTGTGTGAACATATTCATCATATATTCAGCAGTCCTATCAAACCTTGTATTGATATATAAATTGGAAATTAGCGAATTTAGAAAATGTATTTTTATTTTCATTCAAATCATAATTATTGCTTGCTCGGTCCAAAAACTTACAAATACAGTTGCAATGGCAATATTTTGTGAGGTTAACTAATGAAAAGATGCATTCGAGATAATCAAGTAAGAGTGGAAAAAAACAATACTGTGCACTCTGAGCCTGTCAACCGAAAATTTGCAGGTGGGAAAAACAGTGTTGCCATCAACTTAGATGTATGTGCTTGAGGTACTGGTATCGCACACATATCATGTTTACAAAAGTACCAAGTAAAAGTAATTAGCAGTTGGCACCCGGACTTCAGAGATAGCCCTGCTCATTGGATGATGAGCTGATGAACTTATATTCCTTCATTTCTTGAGAAGATTAAATGCATTATTACAAACTTCTGGTCATGCTTATATCGATGCCTATAGATGGCCAAAGTGAGTGAAATTACTGTCTCGGTCTGATAACAGGCTGTAGTCAAATTACACTGTTCTATTTTAAATGTGCATATAACATAAGCGCAAAATGAATTACAATGATTTTTTTTAGATAACAGTTTTAAGGGTCTCACATTTTCCAGCATGAGAATATCAGTCAAACATATTTCTCCCATTGTGTGATCAGGTTGGAGTATACTTTACAAACTCAGGATTGACACTTGTGGCAAGTAATGGTGCCATTTATACGCTCACTGTGTCAACCAGAGAACATTTATTCATCTACTCCAACACAGCAGTTGGTAAAATACACCTGATTCATATGCAAACCATCTCCAGTGCACTTTTGTCATCCTCCACACAACCTTCAGAGTTCTGTTGTTAGAGCTTTTATGATATAAACCCATGTATTCTCATGTTACCCGACAAACCTCTGCATTTTGTGTACTACTTACAGTTTTATCTGTATTTTTTTTAATACACAGAAGTTCACAACAATGCACATGTTTATGAACCATCTCTACCCACAGCCACTTATGTGCAGTGTGTACAGCCTTTTGGCTTTTCCCTTCAGGGGTCGCCACAGCGGAACAACCTCGTCCATTTAAGCCTGTTCTATATATCCTCTTCTCTCAATCCAACTAACTTCATGTCCTCTTTCGCTATGTCCGTAAAATCTTCTCTTTGGTCTTCCTCTAGACCTCCTGCCTGGCAGCTCCAATTCCAGCATCCTCCTACCAATATATTCACTATCCCTCCTCTGTTCATGACCCAACCATCTCAGTCTGACTTCTCTGACCTTCTCTCCAAAACATCTAACATGTGCTGTCCCCCTAATGGACTCATTCCTGATCCTATCCATCATGGTCATTCCCAAAGATAACCTCGACATCTTCATCTCGGCTACCTCCAGCTCTGCTTCCTGTCTTTTCTTAAACGCCACTGTCTCCAAACCATGCAGCATTGCTGATCTCACAAATGTGTTGTGCACTTCTCCTTCATTCTGGCTGATATTCTCCTGTCGCTTAGAACCCCTGACACTTTTCTCCTACCGTTTCAACGCGCGTTAACCTGTTTCTTCAACTCTTATCCACATTCTCTATTGCTCTGGACCCCTGTAGCCTCACCGTTCCACTTGTGTCCCTCTCATTCACATACATATAGTTTGTCTTGCTGTGACAGACCTTCATTCCTCTCCTTTCCAGAGCAAACCTCCACCTCTCAATATTTTCCACAACCTGTTCCCTGCTCTCACTACGCATCATAATGTCATCTGCAAACATCATGGTCCATGGAGATTCCTGTCTAACCTCATCTGTCAGCCTGTCCATCACCACTGCAAACAAGAAGGGGCTCAGAGCTGATCCCTGATGAAGTCCCACCTTAGCCTTGAACTACTCTGTTACACCTGCAGCACACCTCACCACTGTCTCACAACCAGCATACATGTCCTGCACCAGTCTAACATACTTCTCTGCCACTCCAGTCTTCTTCATACAATACCAGAGTTCCTCTCTCGGCACCCTGTCGTATGCTTTTTCTAGATCAACAGGGCACAATACAGCTCCTCTGACCTTCTCTATTCTTCTCTGCCAGCATTCTTAAAGCGAATCATGTGTCTGTAGTACTCTTTCTAGGCATGAAACCATACTGCTGCTCACAAATACTGACTTGTGCTCTCATTCTAGTTTCCACGACTCTTTCCAACAACTTCATTGTATGGCTCATCAACTTTATCCCTCTGTAGTTGTTGCAATTCTGCACATCCCCCTTATTCCTAAAAATGGGCACCACCACACCCTTCCTCAAGCATTTTCTCACTCTCTAAGATTCTTTTGAATAATCTAGCTAGAAACTCTACCGCTGCTTCTCCTGGACACCCTAGACACTTCCATACCTCCACTGGTATATCATTAGGAAAAACTGCCTTTTCACTCTTCATCCTCTTCAATGCCCTCCTCACTTCCCCTTTACAAATCTCTGCTGTGCAGTGTATACAGAACATGTGGGCTTTGGCGCAGTGTTCAAACATACCAATGTATAAATAAATAGAAATTAGAACTTTGAGTCTTGTGCGAAGACACATTTGTCGGTGTAAAAGCACCTGGATGTTAGATTTGTCGGTGGTTTTGGTGTCTTGTGTCTTTATGTAGACTTGTGTGTACATGAATAAGCATAGTATGTTACCTAGTGATTTTCTATGGTAGGATCATTTGATTTTAAACCACACTTGGTTCCTTGTTTGATTCAATATTCAATATCCATATGTTGAAATACATCAATAACATCAGGCCTATAGGTCTGTTTCTGGGAAGAAGGAAATAACATTTCTGTTCAAACTACATTATTCGTATTTGGTTTGAAGTCAGAAACTGCTCTCCTTTGAGCGAAACACTGGGGGAAGTTTTTCTAAATCTTTGCAGTTCCAGCTTTGAAATGTCATTTTCTCAGGATGCAAAAAAAATTCCTGCAAAAATTCTGTGGGTTGGATTTCAGCCTGGTTAAAAATACGATTTACTTTTAAATGCCCCGATATCATTACCTGAAAAGATTGCGTGATATGGAAAACATTTCCATCGAATAAAATACTGTGATAATGTAAATGTGCACCAGTCATTGTTGAAAGTCAAAATTACATTAAGAAGTTCATAATCTTTTCAATAACTCAAACTTCGAGGTAGACGTGATACAGACCTCTACCTCGAAGGTGTAGTTTCTGTTGAGTATTTTTTTTTCATAAATATATAGATGAATCACAATGCATTGATATTTTTTTTAAAGGGAACTGTAACCTTCCAAATTTGATTCGTGTTCAGAGTTGTAGTTTCTGGCCTCTGCTGACTCATAAAACAAGTTCGGCAGGCCTCAGCATTCTCTGAGAGATTACATTAGCATCTAAATTTCCCTTTTAAATTTCCCTTCAACCTTTTTATTTCAGTGAAATAAAACATTTTTAATTTTTTCACTCTCAAGTCCTTGTTTGGGCTTAACGGCATTGATAGCCTCCACTTGTACTTGAGAAAATAACCAAATCCCGGTTCCTGTGTATCGTTTATGTCTCTTTTGTTCAGTAAAATGTTCCTCGCTCTAAAACCGCGTATTTCCTTAAATATCAAAAGACTTTTCTTGCATTTAAGTGCCATGAAACTCCTTTGACATTCCTTGTTCTGTGACTTCCGTATCATCAAACAGAGTCAAAGTGAAACATGCAGGAAGCTGCGAGTCTCTCCAGGGCCCCGTCGCGAAAAGACTTCTGTTCAACTGATCATTTTGATGACCCCGACTATATCATAAAGAGTGGAGCTTTAATTATAATGCATTAATTCGTCTTGGCGGCGACGTACTTGGAGCTGCTACTGGTTGTAGCAACCTTAACGGGGCGGTGTGACACAGGGGGTTAGAGCGGTTGTCCCTGGAACTGAGCATTCCTGCTTCGATTGCCCGTTCCTTGTCAGCCGCCGGAGGGTTGTTGAGCGAGACGCCGAAGCCCCCAAAATGCTCCTGCTCCTGTTCCTTATCTGCCTTCTGCTCACGGTGTGTCCACGACGGGTTCAATGCAGTGGTCAAAATTTCCCTCATGTTGCGCTCTATGTATTACCGTATGTGACAATAAAGACAAAAACATTAATATATGATTATTTATTATCTTTGGAGAGACAGAGATGATAAATAGCCATCCGAGGCTTTTTCACTTGATTCGGATTGATGCATCGCCTGAGTTTTGTGGCATGTTTGAATTCCACTCGTCAACAGTATACAGATGGGTCCATGCCTGTCGTCAGGAAGATGTGGATGAAATGATGCCATCCTATTTATCAACTTGTGGCTCTAGGGATTTGATTGTGGCCATTTCTGTGACAGTATTGTTTAATCAACCAAAGTTTCTCCATCGGATCATGAATTTCCCCTTTACAGGAAAAAGTTCTGTAAAGAACCCCAGTTTCCGCTCACACCAAAAATTCTTCGTAAATATCCACAAATCAGAGATGCAGCGCTAAGAATAGAAAATGACCAAAACAAGAAAGTTTAAAAATAAGAATTGTTGATTATTTGAGATTGACGTTGAAGAATTGTAATGATTATGATCCTGACTCGGAGGCCTTGATCGGTGTCCTCATTTCCGTTGATGCGACCGATTGTGGACCTCCGCTGTGGACTGGAGCACACGAGGCTGCTTACAGAAAAGTCTTCATGGTTTCGTTGGTACACAGCAAGTAAAATGCGGAGTTATTATGATGCTTGTAAATGATTGTGTTTCATTACATTGTGAAGAAAACTGCTTTCATAAGAGCAAGTTTTTTGTACCTCAAACTAGACGTTGCGTAATGTCTTTTGACGTATTCCGTTTTCACATATTTGGTGAACCGACTATTCTCTGGGTGCTGAAACATCACTTAGTTTTGTCCAAGCGTGAAAGAAGGTTGAGAAGCCACAAACCCTCCATGCCCTGTGGAGTCACTGAGATAATGAGCAGCAACAACTGCAGCTTCAGTGAGACAGCAGCTTCTTCTCTCCAACCACTCGACCTTCTTTGGGATTGCAGTGAGACTGAAACTATGTCACACGGTGTGCTCCCTCTGAATTTTCTGAATTATTGTGCATTTTCCTGCAGTATGTTGCCAAAAATTGCCGTTATTGGAAATGGCAGGCTTGGAGGCCTTGCCCGCCTTGTGTTTTTTTTTTTTTTTTTTTTGCGTCTAAATATAGAGAGGATGTTGTGAGATTTCTGAGAGCGAACACATATGAAATTGCCCGCCTTCACTCTGCCTCTCGATGCAGAGGTGGGATTTAGGGGCTTTTAGTGTTTTTGTTGGTCAGGAGCAAAAACAGCGGAGGTGAACATAGGTAAGGCTTAGTGGTGAAGTGCTGACGCTTGGCGCTTTTAATCTCCATTAAAGTCGCATAATGTTACACCTCAGATCTGATTTGATTTGACATCTCTTGCCTCAGCTCTAATCAGCAACCCACTTTACTCCTCGCAGAACCCCAGAGCAGTGGTTTGCATACACACCTGACTTTTTACTCTGAAAAATACCATATTGTGCCTTTCAAGGACATTTTCAAGAACATGTAATATCAATGCACAGGATAGATAATGTGTCCTTAAATAAATACTGAGACACACCAATGGCTGTAAACCAATAAACTAAATAATTGATCAGCTACTCATACATTCCCAGCTGCAAGGCAGCCACGGTTGGATGTTGATATGTGGTTTAAATCCAAGGAATCTTCATCCACTCCAGACATGTCCCATCTGCATGTCGCTGTCGTCCCTCTCCAAGCGTAACCCCATTGATCTTTGTCCAATCATTTTTTTTTTTTTTTTTATTGTGACAAGCCTTCTACTCTCTGATTTTTATTTTCTTCTGCCTGTATATTCTGATCACAATCGCCTTGTGTCTCTTGTATCCATCCACCCGCTCCTTGAATTCACATTATGGGGCAGCAGGACGCATTCACTCCTTTATTGATTTTTTGATTCTGTGTCAACTGCAGTCAGAACACGGATTTGTTCTCTCTATTAACTTTTCAGTTCAAAACAGATAAGTAGCTGTTGTGGTATTTTGATGAGGAAATGACGACCGATTCGTGGAGGAGTTTCTGACTTTATCAGAACATACCAACAGAACATTTAACCCTCAAAACATTTGGGAACACCCGTATATCTTCTGCGTAACCACCCAACCCTCAGTCCCGGGGTGAGATGCCACACCCTTTAGCGTCCACATCAGTGTGATGATATTTTCTGACTCAAGAACATATTCACATGTGCACTTGACATAGAAACCGAGAATTATTATGAATTAGGCATTTTCGTCGAGGGAGCATGATTTCAATGGTTAGACATTGCAATGTTTGCATTTTTTGGTGTATCATCCAGGGATGGAAAATATCTTAAATGTGAACACTGACATTTCTGGTCACTGTCTGACAGAGGTTTCTCACCACTCGATGGAAAAGCAAGATTAACCCCTTCTTTGCACGATTCCTCACATTTCTTTTCAAGATAAAACACAAAAACAAGCAGAGCAATAAGAATTGGTTTTTTCAAACTGTTTTATTCCATTTTCATCATCAAATTTAGGAAAGGAAGGAGGAGGGTGGGAAAGGGCAGAATTTAGGGAGTTAAACGAGTGAAGCAACATCAGTGAAAAGAGATGCTTTTGATTACGGCCATTGCGATGATCCAGATTTAAGAAATTCATAATTAACCCTTTATATCATCATTTCAGAAACATGATTACCTGAGTGTAAACTAATTCAGTTGTTCTGTAAAAGGGGCTAAGAGGTGCAGATTTACTTTAGAAACCTGAACATGGAGAGCAGAGGCTTCCTTTTTACCTACTGAATTCAGATTCAGTATGGAGAGGTCTATGGCTTGTTGAGCAGTGGATGGAAACACAGAATGAAAATAAATTAAAAAACACATAAATGGCGGTGTTTCTGAGGCCGTGACGAGCAGCGCAGATGTGCCCCAAGGTACTGTCCCGTCTCCCTTCCTCTTCACCCTCTTCACCTCCGACTTCCGACACAAGTCCAATTCTTGTCACCTCCAGAAGTTCTCTGACGACTCTTCCGTCGTTGGATGCGTCACCAACGATGAGGAGGAGGAGGAGCACGGAGAGCTAAATGTGAGTTTTGTTGAGTGAAGCAACCAGAATCACCTCCTACTCAACATCTCCAAGACTAAGGAGGTGGTGGTGGACTTCAGGAGGAATAGGAGGAGAACTAAACCAATCACCATTCTGGGTGAAGAGGTGGAGATTGAGGACTCCTATAAGTACCTTGAGGTCCACACAAACAACACAGATGCCCTATACAGGAAGGCTCAGAGCAGGATGTTCTTCCTGAGGAGACTGAGGTGGTTTGGTGTCTGCAGTTCCTCAAGACCTTCTACCAGTCTATGGTAGCCAGTGCACTCTTCTTCACTTTTGTGTGCTGGTGGGGCGGTGCCAGGACTTCTGAGGTCAACAGGCTCAACAAGCTTGTGAGGAAAGCTCGCTCGGTGGTGGGACTCAACCTCCACCATCTTGAGTCGGTGTCAGTGTGGAGCGTGAAGGACAAACTGGGAGCTATCCTGGACAATCCTTCCAACCCTCTGCACCACGAGCTGCGGCCGATGAGCAGCTCGTTCAGCCAGCGGCTCATCCCACCCCGGTGCAGAACTGAACGCTTCAGGCGCTCCTTTGTGCCCACGGCCATCAGACTGTGTAACAGCAGTCTGGACGGGACACAACTCTGACTGTCTGGAGGGCATCTGTGCGACCGTCACCCCGTCACTCCGTCACCCACTCACACGTGTGGTGCCCATAACTACCACGGGTCACTTTGGTTCATTTAATCAATTTATTCTTGCTCATGTGTGCTATCTATGTGTAAATGAGTATGGATATACAGTATGTGTAAGTGTATATTGTGTATATTGTGTATATGTGTATATATATTATATGTAGGTATGGATATGTGTGTATATATATATGTATGTAAATGTGTGTATGGGAATGTATGGTGACATATGTGTTTTCACTGATATATGTGTGTATCTATCTTTCCTGTTTTTTTCTTTTTCTCCAATGGTGCTGCTGCAACACCCAAATTTCCCCTATGGAGATCAATAAAGTCTTGTCTTATCTTATCTTATCTTATCTTATCTTATCTTATCTTATCTTATCTTATCTTATCTTATCTTATCTTATCTTATCTTATCTTATCTTATCTTATCTTATCTTATCTTAAATAAAACATTTGAAGCCAAAACTAGAGCCAAAATAAAACTGTAAAAATGAATGAACAGAAATGTTCAATTGTTTTTGTATGTTAAGCTTTGTGGCTATCAGGATTTTTTGTTTATATATTTTTTAGACTGACATTTATTCAAGATAACCAGCTGTTAATCATAGCTATGTAGCTGCACAGGAAGCCACACTTTTAGGCGATCCTAGTACGAAGCATCGTACTTGGATCTCCATATGGTGATTCATGGTTTTTAGAGACTGGCTTGAATATGAGAAGTCAATCGATAAAAAGCGACTTGCGTTCAAAGAGCTACATGTAGCTGAGAGCGAAGCGTTATGGAGGCACGATGATGTGGTGCAAGCGGAGCCCGGAGAGAAGGTGTGTTTTAGCCTGGACACGGTCACCTGTCCTTGTTGACAATCAAACTAAGAGATTAGATACACCACGAGAACACTGCATGTGAAGCGAACTAATCCGAACCTGGGAGTGGGCGGAGGGAGGAGATGCAAAGACGACAGGAGAAGATCCTTGTCCTTGAGAGAGGAAACACAATGACTACATCTGGGGAAGCAATATTGCTCTGGTAAACAGGAGTTTGAATAAACAAAACATGCTTCTGCTTCATGTCATCCTGCTGCTCAGAGAGAGAGAGAGAGAGAGAGAGAGAGAGAGAGAGAGAGAGAGAGGGAGGGAACAGTGTGAACACTCCATGTAAGGGGGGGGGATGAATGTATTCAAATAAAAAGGGTTATTTCTGGGGTTGACAACAAAGATGATGAAAACCATGACATTGGATCAAAGCCAAGCACTGTAAAACATTATTAGGAAGGAATATTTCATGTGGGACAACATCGTGTTCCTTGTCCTCCCTGAAGGATGTGTCAGATAAGACTGCACAGATGTGAAACCAGTTCAATTTGCCATTTCCTTTTCAAATTTCAAAATATAGTATGTTCGACAAGGAGCGTGAACAAAGCGACATAGCCTCTGAAATCGAAACTCTCACCGCAAGGATAGTCAAATGGTTCTCCCTCCTCACCACCCGGTCTTAAAATGCCATGTAGAGTTAAGCAAAGCTGACACAAAAGACCAAAGGGCAAACAAATAGAAATGGGCAGAGTTTGTTGTGATTTTAGCAGGGGGCAACGGAATTAGGAGTGCTCTTCATTGTCAGTGCACGAACTGGATACTTGCAATATCATAACCCAAGTGTGCACCATATTCGACCACGCGAGCTTACGCTGGAACCTTTACTTTCGCAATGTTAAACTCTTGTACGGTGTCTGTCAAGATGGCTGCGCTGTGCTGCTCTTCTTATTGTCTCACGGACAATAAGCCCCGGCGACTGGATAGAATGGAGAGGAATACTAATCCACACGGCAGAATCGTGGATCAAAGAACCATTGACCAGGAAAGAGCCACATATCAATGAGTCCCTCTGACATCTAACACAGAGATAATACCAAGCTGTAATTATATACCAAAATATTAATGAGAATTATTGCACCCAGGTGGCCATCTCAGCTGGCTGACTGTTGTATATTTCGCAGGACAACATCCATCTTTGTTGCGAATGACAATTATGTGGAAAATGGTGCCTGGTCAACTGTAGCACAAGAGGAAGCTCCAGAATGGGCCACTGATGCTGAAGCAGTCATGAGGAAACACAAGATTTCAAGCTGGTAAATATGAGGGAGTAACATTGAAAAAAAATGTATGGAAGCCCTAATTGTAGAACAGTATTACTGATAAACCAGAAAAATTATTACAATCATTATACATTCAATCAAAACAACATTATGGTGATGAACTTGATGTAAGGCAGCTCAAACGGGACTCCTAGTTTAATTGGACTGGGTGGTTTTGTGTCAATAGTTGAAGATTTGAAAATTGTATTTGTCCTTAAGTAAAATAGTCAATGTGTTGCTAAAAAAAAAAGTCAAGAGCCATTCTGTGGAAGAAAAATGAGGAATTTTTAAAATAAAAGTTTGTGTAGAATTATTTCTGAACAAACCCACAAAGTCGTTCCTTGAAAAAGATTTAAATAGAGTTTCAACATTTCTCTAAATGGCGGCGCTCGGAAATTGTTATCAGCGAACAGGCTTTGGGGTGCTTGAGGTTCCGAGCTGAGCTACGAACAGCAGAATCTCTCCGGGACACAAACTCTTGAAAATCAAAACTGCTAAAAAGCAATACCAGTGCACATAGTGTGTATCCGTGGCGTCATGAAGTCACCCTCTAGATGATTCCGATTGACTTTGCTCGACTCTTAAGTATTTAATTTATTTTGTTGATTATCAAGCAGCACAGGTCATAATGCGAAAGGTAAAATGCTTAGATGGGAAGCCTCTAGCTTACTTGTCTCACAAGACCCACAACTACGAAGACTTTACCGTACATTATTGAACATTTTCAAACCGTTTTACATGAAAACGTAATAGTCCCGACCCTTTCAGGCAACTTGGTTCCGTATCTCCATTTTCCACTGGAGTTTTGAGATAAAATAGTTTAGTTTTCTTTACTGAGTTTGTTTTGTTTTGTTCCGTGTGAATGTGCTCACGTCCAGTTTTATTTTGGAAATGTTTCTCTCCCTACGGTCCTTATTATTTTACGGTCGGTCAATTTATTTTCTGTCTTCTTCTTATCCATAGTGTGTCAACCAAATCAACATTCTACCAGTCGACACTTTCTGTATTTTTAGTTTTGCATCCAGCCTCAGTGGTTGTCAAAATTTCTGTTTTAATTCCGGTTTTATCATCATGTTCCAGATATATGGAGATGACAGTAACTTTTTGTGCATATTTTTAATCTTTATGTAGTTTACAGGTAAACATTTTCACTTTGTCTCTCTGACTTTCATTTAAAATGCAAAAAAAATGTAAATAGATCATTTCTTTTCATTGTTTTGAACCAGTGAGCAAATGACTTCCTGTGCCAGAAATTAAAGGAACATAAAATCACAGTAATCTTCACCTGTTGAGTTGAACGTTTAAAAAAAAGTAAAATAAAATAAATAAATAAAAAAAAAAAATATATATATATATATATATATAATCTTCACCTGTTGAGTTGAATGTTTAAAAAAAAGTAAAATAAAATAAATAAATAAAAATAAAAAAAATATATGAATAAATATATATATATATATATATATATATATATATATATAGCCATTTGATGAGTGACCATATTTATTTTTCTGTATTTCTTGTATTTCGCTTGGACTTTGGAGAGCGGTATTCCGTGGAAGAAGCAGAATAATAAATGTTACACAAACAAGAAAGGACAGCAGAGCACAAAAATGTGTGTCTTTCCCTCGTCCTGAGTTGAGAGAATCAGTGTGATTAAGAGACCCACTTTGATGAAGGATTGTCCGAAAGGTGGATTTTGAAAGCAATGGTGACACTGATGAAATAGGGGAAACTGGATACGTTTTTTGTTTTTGATCTGGGGGCCTTTTGTCTGACAAATTTTCATTATTTTATCATGATAGAACTGGCTGGCAACTTTTATGAAAATAATATGCCATTAGAGTAAATTTTAGGGGATCAGAATAGCAGTTGGAACTCTGTGGATCCCGACAGTAAAAACTGTAAATTTGTGAATATATTTGAAGTGATCATATTCAGGAAAAAATCAAATCCTCTGAGGTGTTTGATGGCTGTCACTGCTGTTATTCATCCATTATAACACTCAGAAAACATTTCTTTTTCATAAACATCTGCCGAAAGACATTGCGAGCCACATTCATTCTCTCACTCCTGTGTTCCATCTCTTTCCTCTCCCGCTGAAGCTTACACTTGTCAATGAAAGATCTCACAGAGCAATTAATGTGAATAGTTTAACCTTTCATTTCAGCTTCCAAGAGAAATCACCATGACTTCATGACCCGGGTCATCAATAAAGGCTCAACTCACAAGCCATTTCAGAAAGGTTAATAAGTATAACCCTCTTTTCCTCTGCTCCCCGGCTGAAATCATGAGCCCAACTGGTCCCTCTCTTATGCCTCAATAAAGTCCATCGTCCACAGAAATCTATTTGTTTTTTTCATTAAATATGCATCCTTTATGAGCCTGCAGGCTCTCATATAAATTGATCAATACCTCTAGTCGCTAGCTATGTAGTGTCTGACGGGATGAAACACATTCCTTTTAACCAGTCGACAGGGTAAAAAGTTGTGTGATTGGCAGGAACTGATGTCCGATGTTTCCCATTGGTGAGAGTCGATAGAGATCGCATCGTTTTGATAAAAGTTTCTGCTCCACAGCCCTATTACAACATTACCTTAATGCATACGAGCAATATTACCTGAGTAGGTCCCTGAAATATGCCGTATTTATCTGTATTTATGCCGTATTTACCTGTACCCACAGCCAATTTCAACCTCCAGTTTATATAGTTTAAACACCACTAGGTGTAAGGCCAATCATTGTTTTAATTTGATACATTTCGCAGACTCGGAGGTGATTAACGCTCTTCACCTGATGTATTGTTTTTCACACCGAATGCATGTTAACAACGCATGAGCTGAGCTCCACTTGAAAAGGACCCGAGGGCAGAATTACAGAACCACCCTGCATAGATTTTGCAATTGAAATTCTATTTGGCGACATTTTAGTCTGTAAACACCTCTTCACCTTTCCATAGAAATATTGAAAGAACCGAAACCAATCCGACTTCCTACGTCAACCTACCTCAATTTAAACAATTAAAAAAGCGCATCTTGGAATATGATCATTTCAGGGGATGGTCGGCTCAACGGCCTGGCCTTGTTCTGTCAGATTTAGTCGTCGACTGGATTATTCGGGTACAGTTTTGGCTTGTGTCATGCGGAGCAGCTTGTGCTGATAAGTCCCTTTTTGATCTCATCCACATGGAGCCGCACCATCATTCGAAGAGCTGCTCGCACTGTCCTCGGCTGAAACCTCCCCCTATCTGTCACGACAGACTTGTATGCTTGTCTTTTCGAACTTCATTTGTCGAAGGGGGGGGTCGGGGGGGGGGGGGGGGGGGGGGGGCCTGTGTGGGCCACAGGGGGTTCATGCCCCCCATGGGGGGTTTAAATGTCCCTGGGTTCTCCCATTG
>CAAKHD010013769.1:15290-27065 GCA_901007705.1 Fistularia tabacaria | reverse complement strand
GGTGTGTTGGGTGGGGGGGGGTGGGGGGGGGGGGGGGGGGGGGGGGGGGGGGGGGGGGGTGGGGGTCATCGTTGGTCACAGCGGTATCATGCCATCCATGTGTGGTATAAATGCTCCTAGATGTCTCCATTTGGGGCGGTGATGTTCGACATGACATGGGCCTCGGGCTGCTTTGATTTTGAGTCCTAGCATGATAAATGGGTGAGTTGGCGACCGGACCGTGATCAGGTTTAGCACGTGCTTTTTCCGTCATTCTGAAATTTTCTTTCAAGGCACAAAGGCCGGCGCACCAGCTGATCTGGCCGGGCTCTTCAGATGGGACACACCGGAGTGAGCGTCATGCAGCCATCCACATCACTCCAAGCATAGGACCAGGACACAGGATTGCAGCTTCTGCTAGACAGCCCCACATCACCGATCAATCTATCTTCAATAAAAGGCGGTCTCTTTCCGTCTGGAATTGAAATTATTTTTTCCCGCATTGATGAAGTAATCTTTACTTATCATAAATAGGCCTAATCAGAGGCTCAAAACTGATGAGGTTGAACATTGTAAATTAAACTGTTCCCCTGTTGTCTCACTCTGGAGAGGATTCAACCACAGTAATTGCGGAAGTTAGTATTTCCGTTCTTCTTTGTTGCCGTTTATTTGTTTGCCTCTCTTCTGCTGTCAGTTAAGACACACCGTGTTCTTAAAAGTACCGTCATTTACAAATGAGTTGCCTAATTTTTCCTTGGACACACCGAATAACATCTGACCGAGGGCATCTGCTAACTCTTTGAATGTCTTCGGTATTCTTGGCTACTGTTTCCGTTGTTCAAGCACTCCCTAGTGCCTTCTTGAAAGTCAACACGGCTTTTCCCACCAACAGTCCCTGCTTGCTGTCATCATTTGTGCAGCAGTCTTGCCACATATTATCCAATACCAATCTATGTCTGGAGTGCTCAGATAATTACCTCCGTGCCGCCACAAATGCAGCTTCTGAAAATCTTCATTTGAGTGGGCGGGGGTTGAATTTGTGTTATTAAACGATTACAGAAGTATTCAGGTTGTGATGATGTCATACGATCAGAACCAGCTCACTGAAATCTGATATCTTAAGTTTTCTATTGCATGGCAGTTCATTTTAACTTATATCTCTTTGTGTTGCAAAACACCAAAGAAATTCCATCTTTTTCGCCTTCTCTTTAATTCGATGGGTGAAACGACTGTCGCCATGATGAGTGACGGATATTAAAGGGAACGACCAGAAAAGAAGATTCACATTATGGATTCTCCAATGCTTCAATTTTGCAACAATTACAAATATTATTGCATTCAATTTGTGGTTACGAAATGTGTTAGAAGTTAAGCCATTTCACAACGAAAAAAACAATGCCAACCTACATCAGTGAGGAGACTTTTTTCGGTGGAGGTCCCACAAAATACCTTGTTTTAGCCATGGTACATGAAGATCTCTTCGCGTTCCAAATACGATTAACTACATTCAGTGATTTGTGCTCCCTATGAGACTAAATCTCATAAACAAAGATAAAAATAGCTTATAGCGTGTACCTTTTATTTTAAAGTTGAATATCAAAACCATTTGGGGTTTTATGATCCCGTTGGGAACAATGTTGGTTTCCAGCCACTTTCATGTGAAACAAAAACACTGTCATTTGAAAAAGAAAAAAAAGAAGTTTTTATCTACATTATACATATCCTGCTGCTGTATAGTAGTACACGTTAAAACATTTTTAAGGTATTCCGTGCAATCATTTTGACTACTATCTTCTTCTGTATTTGGCATCAGATTTACTTGACGACCCTCTGATCCAGTGACTTCAATTGTTTGATGAGAGAGCAGGCTCGGAGGTTTCACGGAATACAATCTTTTCAACGGTGACATGGGTTGATCGGTTAAGAGATAATCAAACCGGGAAAAGAAAATCAAAAGAACAGTCTATTCAGCTGTTACTGATGACTCGAGATTTCTGAGCTGATGCTTCAGATGAAAATTGTGTGGACGTGTTAATATATGAATGCGCCTTAGCTTTATTCTGAAAGTCATTCAGATGCTGTACCCGCTTTCAACCTGACTCTGCTCCGGCGGTTTATGAATTACAAGTGCGTACCAGCATGACTTCAGACTGCACTTCTTTGTTTTGCGTTTTCTTATGATCATTCGAAAGCAGAAAAATTAAAAGGAAAAAGGAAGTCATAGAAAAATAGATTGAATGGCATTTGTGTGGAATAAAAAAAGGATAAATAGGGGACCGGTGCAAATCACGGGAGTAGCGGGATTCACTCACTGGCTGCTGCTGGCCTGTAGCTCAAGAACCCCAGTGTGTTTCTAATTGTGACGCATTTCAGAACATTACCTGACGGACTGATGTTTGGGAACCCGATGGCTTCGACGCAGCAAAGAGCATCACATAGATGCACTGGCTACCAAGATTATTATTCATCTTTCCGTGCCTTCACAAACTCATCCCCACAGATTGCAGCTACAGATGCAGTTGGCTTCATTTTGCTGAGCTTTCAACTTAAGTAGAGCAAAGCAGAGAGATTAATCCTGCGAAAACAAAGATTTTTTTTTTTTCAAATTAAATGACAAGACGCAATTTTCCACCCCGCTGGCTCGGTTCTTTGGCAGTGGAGGAGGGACACATTCAGGTGGGAAGAATTGGGGACGAGTGAATGTGTGTTTTCTGCATGTGTGTGTGTGTGTGTGTGTGTGTGTGTGTGTGTCTGTGTGTGTGTTGGTGTATGTGTGTGTGTGTGTGTGTGTGTACATAAATTATACTTCCTCCTATGTGGTGGAGGGTGACAGCGCACCATATGAACACCCAACCTGCCCCCTCAGATTAGTCTGATGTGAAAAAGCACGGGGAGGACGACCGGATCAGCAGATCTAAAATATTTTCATATCTTTCTGTGTGAAATTAAGGACAAAGGATGCTGACAAAAAGTGCATCCTTGCTCCATTTGATGCACGGGCCATACCACAACACCATCATCTCAGCTGAAACAGAGCGCAGACAAGCGAGGCGACACATCTGCTGTCGCACTGCTTCACTGATAATCAACTGAAGCTGCCACAGCAACCAACGGAAACATGCCAAGATCTCTATTCCGGACCTTTTCCTAATGTTGCTCGCAGGAAAAAAAAAAAAAAAAAAAGGCTTGTTCCTTCATTATGACGCACTGATGTATTTTCCGTGATCAACGAAAGAAAAACCTTTTTCCCTAAGAATGAATGTGTTTTGAAAAGCCAGCCTGGAGTCGATATAAAAAGACCACCAAATGGTTTTATTACAAGGTCGACATGATACTGACTTCACACTCTACTGTCATATCATGTCATCTAATTATATTCAACATGATTCTAATGTCAGGTCAAATTCTGGCAGATGTTTCAGATTTACTTTGTGTGGGCCAAAGTTCATTCACATGTCACACACACTGATACATACACACACACACACGCACACAAACACACAAACAGAAGCTTTTTGCAAAAAAGTTGGCATTTTTTTTTAGGAGCTAGACCACAAAATGTTCACCTCTGATTAATCTATGCTCTGCCAAGATTTCTATGGACACATTTTATCAATTTGAATGTGAACTGTAAAAGCGCAGAAATCTTCTCACTCAGGGTTCAGGATTATAAAAGATAATTACATGAGCTCCATATCACATGCTGTTCTTCAAGTCGTGGGGCTGTGGACCAGCTCTACACCCTCAGCAGGGTTCTCGAGGGGATATGGGCGTCTGCCCAACCAGTCTACATGTGTTTTGAGGACATGGAGAAGTCATACGACCGTGTCCCGCGGGCAGTCCTGTGGTGGGTGTTCCGGGAATATGGGGTACCGACCCCCGTTTTACGGGCTGTTCGGTCCCTGTATGTCCTGTGTCGGAGCTGGGTCCGCATTGCCGGTTGTAAGTCGGACCCGTCTCCGGTGAGAGTCGGACTCCGTCAGGGCTGCCCTTTGTCACCGGTTCTGTTCATAATTTTTACGGACAGTATTTCTAGGTGCAGCCGGGGCGTCGAGGGGATCCGGTTTGGTGGCCACAGGATCGAGTCTCTGCTTTTTGCAGATGATGTGGTTCTGTCGGCTTCATCAGGCCATGATCTCCAGCTCTCTCTGGAGCGGTATGGGTGGAGTGCCCACTCCGGGTCGTGGAAGAGGTCCTGCTCCAAGTGGAGGAGTTCAAGTATCTCGGGATCTTGTTCACGAGTGAGGGAAGGACGGAGCGGGAGATCGACCGGTGGATCGTTGCAGCGTCTGCAGTGATGTGGACTCTGAACCGGTCTGTCGTGGTGAAGAAGGAGCTGAGCCAGAAAGCGAAGCTCTCAATTTACCAGTCGATCTACGTTCCTACCCTCACCTACGGTCACCAGCTGTGGGTAGTTACCGAAAGAAAGAGACCGCGGATACAAGCCGGCCGAAATGAGTTTTCGCCGCAGGTTGGCCGGACTCTCCCTTAGAGATAGGGTGAGAAGTTCGGCCATCCAGGAGGAACTCGGAGTAGAGCGGCTGCTCCTCCGCATATAGAGGAGTCCGATGAGGTGGTTCGGGCATCTGGTCAGGATGCCTCCTGGACGCCTCCTGGTGGAGATATTCCGGGCATGTCCATCTGGAAGGAGACCACGGGGAAGACCCAGGACACGCTGGAGAGACTGTGTCTCCAGGCTGGCCTGGGAGCGCCTTGGGGTCCCTTCAGAAGAGCTGGACCATGTGGCTGGGGAGAGGGAAGTCTGGGCCTCCCGGCTCCAGCTGCTGCCCCCGCGACCCGACATCAGATAAGCGGCGGAAGATGGATGGATGGATGTTTTTCAAGTAGGCCTATAGCATATTCAATGTGTGTGCCAGAACTAAAAATAATTCACACCCAGGAAAATAAAGGTCAGAGCCAATTTGTAACCAATCAATAAGAGCTGGTTTTACAGACACAAAACAAATCCTGTATCCTTCAAAATTAAAGTTATAAAGACCTGATAAAGACGAAAAAGGACTGTACCTCAAGTTGCAGTTTGAGAAAGGTACACAAATCCACAAAAGACTACCCAAGGAGACTGAAACTACTTTTACGCAGAAATTTCCCAACATCATCACAAAATAACGAACAACAGCATTTTTAATCCTACTAAGGAGTGTGAATTTTAAATGTCAGTCCCATCCTGAAGAAAACACCCGTACAATTCACAGAACAAGTATTTCAACGAGTTATTACACCGATGATAACTCAGCAGATACAATCACTTGTAGCAGAAGCCCAGTAGAAGCAATAGAGAGGTTCAAGACAATAAACCCCCAGTCGACAATGATCCGGTGAGCTTCTTGCACGGCAGCTCTGCCGCCATCGGCGTGTCAGTTTGTAAGTGAGTGGGTGAAAGCAGTCTATTGTGAAGGGCTGTGAAGCAGCAAGGTCTGAAAGGGCGATAGAAGTTGAGAACGTTAACTACTTCTAATACCACTGATGCTGCTAGTGCTACGACTGCTGCTAATGATAGTCAATACATTTGAAATGACGCTTGAAATCAGATCTGATTTTTTTTTTTAGCAGTTTACGATAACGGGCAGCACATTCCACATCTTTATGAAAAGGAAATGGTGAAGAAATTTGATATTTTGACTGCAAGGTCAACTGGTATTTTCAGTAGTTGGGACAAAGAGGGTTTTTCAGTGGTACCGGGGGGACTTTTTGCTTTATCGCGATGGCCATTGTATTCGCTGGCTTGCAAAAGTACTCATACCCCTTGAACTTTTCCACATTTTGTAATGTGCACACAAAGTGGCACACAATTGTGAAGTAGAAAAAAATAATATACATGACTTTATTCTTATTTTTCAAATAAAAACTGAAAAGCGAGGTGTGCAAAAGTGTTCAGCACCCTTTTCTCTGAGTGCAACACTTTGCCTTCAGAAGTTGCCTGATGATTCCTGAATGATCCATCGTTGACCTAATGACTAAATAGAGTCCACCTGTGTGTGATGTAATCTCAGTACAAATACAGCTGCCCTGTGATGCCCTCAGAGGTTTGTGAAAAGAACATTTGGAAGCAAACACCATCATGAAGTCCAAGGAACTCACCAAAGAAGTCAGGGATAAAGTTGTGTAGATGTTTAAAGCAAGGTTAGAAGAAAACCCCATCAGAAGTAACGTTTGCTGTTTGCCAGAGGCCACGTGGAGGAAGGTGCTCTGGTGAGATATGACCAAAATTGAACTTTTTGGCCGAAATGCAAAACACGGTTTAGTGGAAAACCACAATACTCGGAATGCGACACGCCACTGTGAAATATGGTGGAAACCTCATGCTCTGGGGGTGCTTCTCTTCAGCAAGGGAATGGGAAGATTGAGGTAAAATACAAGGCAATCTTTGAGGAAAACCTTTTTGGAGGCTACAAAAGACTTGAGACCGGGTCGGAGGTTCACCTTCCGGCAGGACAAAAACCCTCGACACAATACCATGGCTACAATGGAACGGTTTTAAACAAAACCTGTTCATGTTTATGAATAGCAAAGTCCAGTATTAAATCCAATCAAGAATATGTGGTAAGATCTGAGAGCTGCTGTTCACAAACACTCATCTAATCTCACTGAGATTGTGCTGTTTTGCAAAGAATGGGCAAAAATGTCAGTTCCTAGATGTGCAAAGCTGTTAGAGACCTGCCCGAAAACAGGTTCCACAAAGGGGCCGGAGTATTTGCGCCTTGCAGTTTTCTTTGTTTTAAAAAAATAAAACATTTTTTGTTTTTCACAATTGTGTGCCACTTTAGTTTTTCCACATAAAATTCCAATACAATCTATTTATGTTTGTGGTTGTAAAATTACAAAGTGTTGAAAGGCTCAAGGGGTGCGAATTCTTTTGCAAGCCACTATATAATTGACAGTTATCATTATCTCCCAGGTAAATCATTTTTTGGAAGCTTTTTTTTTTTCCATTGACTTTAAATTTTTTATTTTCAGATTTTCAAGCTCTCACCTGGCTTTGAGCGTGATATTGTTGACGGAGGTCTAGCAGAGCTGGCTGGTTCTGGTGCACCAAAGTAGGTATCAAAAAAAAAAAAAAAAGAGCTTAGTTTTGTCTGTTTTTCTGGTCACATACAGTTTAGGAGGCTCTGCAGCAACCTTACATCCCTCCCCTGCTGCATCAAGAAGCACCCGGATCGAGTGTATGAGTTGTGTGTCGTGGGGTTACATCCACGTCTATAGTGGACTTCAGTAATGAGGTGTCTCTATTGCACCTTGGCATCTCTTTCTCGGTGAGGGTCAGTAGAAATGAGCAGCTCCGGCAAAAGGGTAGGAAGATGAAGAATGTGGGGGGAAAAAATATTTTCATCGTGGCTGGACAAAATCTCCATGTGTTTTCCGTAGTCTTCTTGTCTGCTTAGCTTAAAGTGAACAAATAGACAAAATAAAATCTTTTCTTTTTTCTTTTCAAGACAGTGTGGCAGAAATGAAATAGTGGCAGGTGTCTGGGTGTTTACAAATACACCAATTACTCTTATCTTACCTTGTGTTCTTACTCTTCATCCTCTTCAACTCAATGCAAAGACACCATATGGCCCGGGGAAAAGACAGAAATTGGTCCCTTGGAGGCACCCACGGCCTCGTTACTGGGGTGAGCAAAAGAAAACCCACACAAACACGTACTCACTCTCTCTCTGGTCCAGAATCCCTGAGATTTATTTTGTGCTCCATGAGTGGTTGCCAGTTTTTTTTTTTGTTTTTTTTCCCCATACTAGAAATCTAATACGTTCTTGTATCCAGGGTATCAACCGGTTCACAAGGCCAAAAGCAATCAGTGTTTTTTTTTTTTTTTTTTTTTTTACAAACAAGAACATATTTGCAAAACCGGAAATGTGTGTGCTGGTTATGACCTGGTCTTGTGGTGCAAGTTTCAAACACAGGATTTACGCATTTAAAATTTATCTCTGAAGGTGGAAGGTTACTGAAATTTAGTGTTGAGAAATTTTGTCTGTGTACTATTTTCAATTGCCCAAGTAACACATTTAAATTGTCAAATTCTTTTTGTATGTTATCTGTTTTTTTCTTTAAATTTATTTTTTTCTGTAAGATTCGACACAAAATATATTGTGGTGCCATGTGTTAATGAGCCCATTGAACAAGTATTTGTTGCTTAGGTAACTTACATTTAAACGCTGCTTGTTTGCTTATTTCAGAAGAAGTTATTGTATGTGCCACAGAATTCTATGCAAATCCTAAGGAGTTTTATGTGTGCCAGTTTCATGATTATTTACATATTTGGTGACGGCTAGATTACTTCCCTTTTTAATTTTTACAATGCAACATTTGGTGGGATTCGTGAGCAGTTGCAAATACGTGTGTGTGTGTATAAAAAGGTAAGTGTTCCCTTTTATTTCATTTGACAATTTTTGACTATTGCATATTTGATATTAGATATTTAGATTCTAATTCATTATGCTTGTCAGGGAACACATGCATGGAGAAGTGGCATAGAGGTACAAATGATGACTGGTGTTTGTGAGACCCCCCCCTTTTTTTTTTTTCTATTTCTAATAGTCAGAATTATAGAAAATTAGAATAGCCAGCCACCATGTCATGGGTGCTCTCCGCACTCATTGATCATTTACGGTAGATTATTGATGGATGAAGTTTGTCTGTAGGAAAATAAATCCATGCAGGAAATCAATACGAGATGAGACATATTGTACAAACAGGCCAGTGGAGAAATGTCCGGTGGGGGTCATAATGTATCATTCATGTGCAGGTACAACAGACATAATTTCTTTTATACCTCCAACATCATTCATTGCATGTATTGATCAGCCCTGTGAGGATATGCGTTGGTAGGTCTCTTATTTTGAAGAACTTTCACTGCTACTTAGGGTTAACGGTGGTGAATGAATGTTGCTTTTTACCAGCTGTTTTCAAAGAGGGCATGCCATTTAAAGGACACATTACGCAAAATGTTTCTATCCTTAGCATGAAACATGTGTATTCTGCATTCCACAGTTTTTTTTTTTTTTTGATATAACGTACCATATTGTAAGTCACAGGATCGGTTCAGTTACTCAAACTACACAGTGAGCCCCGTGACATTGCAACACCAGTTTTTATTCGTTTGATTTTCACCGGAGGATATGCTGGAAGATACTGGAATATTAAGATGCGGCCATTATGCAGCTGTCGAGAAAAGCAACATCGTGGAGCGTAATTTTGGTGCAATGATGTAATGCACTGTCCTTTTGAACAAAACCTGCAACTATTTACCTCGCATCTGTATTTATTTAGAGAAAAAGACTCACAAGGCCATTGTATTCCCAAATTCAGTGTTACATTATTGAAGACGTCTCAAGAATGGTAAACTAAAATATAAAATAGTTTGTCATGGCATCACTCACTG
Source organism: Fistularia tabacaria (assembly GCA_901007705.1). NCBI lineage: Eukaryota > Metazoa > Chordata > Actinopteri > Syngnathiformes > Fistulariidae > Fistularia > Fistularia tabacaria. The sequence continues at coordinate 17,689 of CAAKHD010013769.1, read as the reverse complement.
AATGTAGGTCTCTTTGTGTGAATAAGGATTTGAGAAACACATATTTGCTTTCACTAAATAAGCCTGCCAAAACTATACTCTTGTGATGATAAAACTAATTTATGACCTTCAGTTTTTTTTTTTTTTTTTTTTTTTCAAAAGTAGACAAAGAAGCCTTTTCGTCTAGTTGAAACAGACATCATTTAACAAACAAAAGGGGAATATAAAGTGACCAGTAGTTATGTTTATTTTGTTTACAAAACAGCATTGAGACCAGAGATGCTGGAGGGTTAGGGTCAACAGTCCAGAGCAACGGAGAATGTGGAAAAGAGATAAAGAAACGGGTTCAAGCAGGTTGGAATGGGTGGAGAAAAGTTCAGGGTTTCTTTTTGATAGAAGAATATCATCTGGAATGAAAGGAAAGGTTTACAAAACAGTGGTGAGACCAGAGATGCTGTATGGTTTGGAGACAGTGGCAATGAACAAAAGACAGGAAGTAGAGCTGGAGGTAGCAGGGATGAAGATGTTGAGGTTCTCTTCAGGAGTGACGAGGATGGATAGGAGCAGAAATGAGTCCATCAGAGGGACAACACATGTTCGATGCTATGGAGAGAAGATCAGAGAAGCCAGACTGAGATGGTTGGGTCATGTACAGAGAAGGGCTGTTCCACCATGTTGGTTTACGAACAGAACCGGCCCTCGACCCAACAGGCTTTTCCGAACCTTGGGAAACCACAAGAGACCAGATCCATGGGATGCACGGTGCATGTCCGTTCACATCGGGATTTTCCAAATCAGGTTAATAAGATGGTGCGATGCTGTTGACCAATCTTTAGACGAGAGGCAGAACCTTAAAGTTTGATCTTGCCAAAAAAAGGAAGCCAGCGGAGAGGGAGAGAGAGAGAGAGAGAGAGAGGCACCGGAGTCATGTGCTCGTATTCGTTGCTGCACTCTGGACAGCCTCAGGCCTTGGACACTCTTCTTTGGCAACCTGGATAAAAGGACATCACAATAATAGCAAAACTGATGTCACACATTCAGGGAAGAAACAAGAGAAACCGCTGCCTTCACTGCACGTTAATTTTGCGCAGGAGGAAGAATCGGAGTCCTTTCAAGGTCCAATGAAAGCGTGATTATTTGAAGTTTGATACGGCATGTCTGTGCTCCAAACTGGGTCAAAGGGTTTTTTTTTTAATACAGGCTGAAGATCCTGGCCTGTCAAGTCCATACAATAACTTCAGGTGGAGAAGAGAGTGACAGAAACAAATATATGCACACACACACACACAGAGTGAATGTCCCAGCTGCAGTTCTAAGGTTGAATGTTGAGTATTTACAGTTATGTATTTCACAAAATCCAATGCTGTCATTCTTTACAGAGAAAATAAGTTTTTTTTGATGTTTACAGAAAAATCTATAGGTCTACTTTACAACAACAAACAGACCCACTTATTTTAGGAAACTTTACCTTACTCTCAAAAAAACAAACGTGCCTAAGAGCTTGCAGACCCATCATTAATCCAAATGTATGTTATGAATAATAAGATTATTATCTTTATTGCTGCCTACAAGGAAAAACAAAACTGTAATTTAGGATAAAGTGTGAAATATTTCTTACCCTGCCATTTGGTTGATCATTTTGAATAACCAATTTCATTCCCTTCAAGGATCGCACTGTAACGGGAAGGCTCATGATATTGTGGCTTCATCTGATTTGCCGAGGCTGGCAGCTGGGATCAGGTTTAATATTCAACAATACAGGACAATTCCTCATGTGTCCCTCCTTTATTTCAGTTCAGTGGCAAAAGAGACGCTGTTTCCCCCCAAAATTGCCAAACGTTTCCTTTTTACATTTATGAACCCAGCATTGGCTATTAAAATATACTAAATATATTATTACAAATCTGTACCTGCTTCCTTCCAACTTCGCCAGAAGAACAATAAATATGTCAAGCTACCAGAAACCATTTTGGATATAATGGTCCCCAGTGGAGAGCATGGGGGAAAAAAAATAAAATAAAATAAATTAATCCCTCGTGGGGAAATCCATTCTCTGCATTTAACCCATCGTGGATGAGCCATGAGCAATTGGCTGCCATTGAGCGGCGCCAGGAAACCAGTGTGGGGTTCAGTGTCTTGCTCAACAACACTTGGATGATCATTTCCTTTATGTCATGTAGAAGCATCAGTTTTAAAAGCAGGACGCTTTTAACATAAGTAGGCGGGGCATTTTTCTTCACAAAGACCAAAGTCCTTGAGGTTTCAGTCAGAAGACTCAAGTGCATATTGAGTGACCTTACCCACAATAGATTCCATCACACTGAAAAGGGATGTGTGTGTGTGTGTGTGTGTGTGTGTGTGTGTGTGTGTGTGTGTGTGTGTGTGTGTGTGTGTGTGTGGAGCGGTGCAGGCACAGAGCG
>CAAKHD010013769.1:0-13143 GCA_901007705.1 Fistularia tabacaria | reverse complement strand
GAGAAAAGGAAAGAAGGGGAGAGGGCAAAGGGGGGGATAAAGCCGGCGCGATGTGTTGGGCGGGGGGGGGGGGGGGGGGGGGGATGTTGCATTTCTCCTTATTCATGTTAATTCTTCAAAGATAAGTGAATTATTTCTCTGGATACTCACAGCCTGGCGTGGTTTATCGTTTTGCTCAAACATGGCGTCACCGCACAGCTGCCCACTGAAAGCCATTTCAGATGACATAAGAATTTCATCTCTATTTTTGTCGCACTCAACACTGCTGTGACTAAAAGACAACATAAAAGTATTTCACACTCACTCGCTTCATGTTTGGCCAGCTGTCTAAAGCGGATGTGTGGCCAGGACGCTGAGATGATCGGATGAGAGGAGGGAGGTCAATGTGTCTCGCCTTCAAGTCAAGCCTCACTGAATAACATGACCCGTATGACCAATAATCTTCACAGACATTCGAAATTTTATCAAATATCTTTTCAGCTGTTTTGCCTGCAGGATACCCCCCCCCCCCCACCACCTACTTTAAATGACTTGTTGACAGCGGGATCAGAGAAATCTCGCCTCTCATACTGATTATTCCACTTCAATGTATCGATCGTTTTTAATTGAAGACCGGGGCTTGTTTCTGCTTTTGATGTCCGGGGGGACTGCTGATGCTGGCCTTTTACAAAGTTCTGAGTGCTGTGCAGGTGAATGAATTATTCAGCGCTTGTTGACGGCACAATTCAACTGCTCTTTACTAATGAATGAAGGACTCATAGGTGCCGTGGAACTTGGTCTTTACTTTGGTTTCACCTGACGTTAACCAACATAGAAATTCACAGTAAGCCGTTGTTAATTCAAAACAGATCAATTACTATATTTGTTTTCGGGCTCTTTTTGTCATGGCTTTGGTTTCTGGTCATTTAAGACTCAACTTTAGCTTTTCAAGACCAAACTTTACTGGCGGTTTGTGTTTTCCCTCATTGGACTGTGTTATGAATTAGCAGATAGAAATAGTTTTTTAAGTTCATAAACCATACTGGGGTTCTGTCACTCTAGGTAATACTGATTTATTGAGTGAACACGACGATTTGGCAGAGAGCTGATGAATACTTATGTTCAAAAGCACAATGCAAAGAATGGCTTTGACAACAGCAGTGATTTCATTGCATCAGTTTATTTTCCTGATCCAGAAATTCCAGGGTCATGGTTTCCATGATCAATAAAGTGTCATCTTATCGTATTATCTTATTTTATTTTCATTTGTTGTCTGTTATCAGCTGTTATTGTTTCCTCGTTTACTTAATAGTTATAATATACAATAATAGTTCTAATATATAATATTGCAAGTCGATCGCAGGGCCACATATGGAGACAAACAACCATTCAATCTCGCATTCACACAGTCATCAGCCAGTTTTTCCCAATTAAACTTCTTCATGTTTTTGGACTGTTGGAGAACCTCCGGGAAAGCCACGCAGACACGGGGAAAACATGCAAACTCCACACAGAAAGGCCCCCTGTGGGAATCAAACCAGGATCCTTCATACCGTGAAGAGCTAACCACTGTGAAACCATGCCAGAATACAGTCGGTCAACATGAGAAATACATTAAAAACACAGATGTCATAAAAAAAAGGAGAAAAAAAAAAATTCTGCATGTATTTAATAATTCACTATTAATTATCATTTTCTGTTTTATCTGCGGCATTTGTCACCCTAGCACTGGGCTGTTCAATCAGGCTGATATTTAATTGGGACTTGGCTTTTGATTTATGTTACACAGTATCCTGTGGTTACATTAATATCACTTAATATGGACTTAAACTAATTTCTCGCGGTTCAGTGGGATTCTGAACTCCCTCAAAATTGTTTTTTATTCAACGCATGTCAAAGCTTTCAACCTGCGTTCAGTTATTTATTCACCGGAAGACATAAAATAATCAATTGGTTTACAACCATAATGTCTATTAAAAGAAGTTATTCACTCATGACGTTAATCAGCCTCACGCAGCTGTCAAAGCTGCAGTCATTATGATGTTGGATAGCTTGCTACATTTGACTGACTAACATGTCTGCTGCCGACCGCTGTCGAGCCTCAAACAGGTTGTTTATCATCAAGTTCAAGCTGACCTTGTCGAGGGGATCCTCTCACTTTGCAGTTAATTTACACACTCCCATCCCAGTCATTACATAAGATTTACAGCTGTGGCATTATTGAAATATAACCTCATGAAAAGACCGTGGTTTGTTTTGAAAAATAAAATATGGTCAGATGAGCGGCGGTTATATGACCTTGGTTTTCCATGGACTGTATTTCATTGTATTTTCCGTATCTTATAAGTTAAGATTATCGGTTCATATCATCTCAGGAAATGATCGTTTGGGACAGATGCTGAGTTTCCATGCTTCTCTGCAGAGCCAGGTTTTTCATTTTCTTATTCATTCCACATTCGAGGTTGTATGGCAGATTAGCAATTTGTTTCACAGGATACTAATTTATTACCCATAACATTTAATCAATTACAATGCAAGATTAATAGATACCACCTCTGACTTTATTAAATTAAGAATAGCTGAAGAGCAGGAAGTCTCTTTTAATTTTCTGTTTGAAACAAAGAGTTTTGTGCAACATTAAATCCTTATTTCACATTTATACTTTTATACCGAGCTGACATATGACCCGTTTGAAAACTCACACAGCTGAGGGAAACGAATGAAGGGAGATTTTTCCGCCTCAAGTACAAACTATTGCTGTGGGTACAAGCTTGAATTTTTTTCCCCCAGACTTTGTTGAGAAAATCACACACATCTGTATTTACAGAGATAGATTGAAGTGTGATACAGCAGCCATATATATTAAGTGTATATGTATTATTTGTGCAGCGCTTTTGCTTGAAAAGTGTAGCCCATCTTTGCGATACTAGAATTTCTCCACATCTCTCGTCCCCTCTGTCTTGCTGTCTCGGGTCTGGTAATTGATCTCAGTGTGTCATTGGGAAGGACATCTCGCTTCATCAAATGCACCTGGAGGAGAAACAGGGCTCAATGATTGGTTGTGATTGAGGAAACAGGTGGATCCTTTATTCAAGTTCTTAGGCAATCAGGCAGTGATGCGCAATACACAACGGGACTAATGATGGACACTCAGAATGTTGAATGTATAAAATCATGACATTGAATCCTACATTCTCCTCACTCTAAAGCTCTGTGACACTGATGAAAGCAGCCATCACAACACGATGGTCATTCTCAGGGCTGCATTCACTGTTGGTGGTTATGGTGAGCATGACAGAGACAGTAAAAGTGGCATTATGTTGTTTACCTGCTTCTCAATGTCCCTTCACAGGGAGATATGAATACTATCCACACATTTTTAATTGTTGTATTTAGAAACAAATATCAAAAAATAACATTTCCTGTTTTCCTGACACTTCCTGATATGTGGTTGTACAAAATGCAATATTTACAAATTATGAATTTCAACAAATTACCAGGTTTGGGGTGCTAAAAAAGTGGTCATCCATCCATCCATCCATCCATCCATCCATCCATCTCTGCAGCAGGTCCTGGGTTTTCCCCGTGGCCTCATCCTAGATGGAAATGCCAGGAATATCTCCCCTGGGAGGCGTCCAGGAGGCATCCTGACCAGATGCCCCAGCCACCTCATCTGACTCCTCTATGCGGAGGAGCAGTAGCTCCGCTCTGAGTTCTTCCCGGATGGCTCACCTTTTTTCAAAGGGAGAGTCCGTCCACCCTGCGGAGAAAACATGGGATATGGTCGAATTGCCTTCTCTAGATCCACAAAACACATGTAGACTGGTTGGGCAAACTCCCATGCCCCCTCGAGAACCCTGCTGAGGGTATCGAGCTGGTCCACTGCTCCACACTGCTCCTCCTGTGTCCGAAGTTCAACGATCTGGTGGACCCTCCTCTCCAGCACTACTGAATAGACCTTACCAGGGAGGCTGAGGAGTGTGATCCCCCTATAGTTGGAGCACTCGCTCTGATCACCCTTTTTAAAAAGGGGAATCACCACCCCAGTCTGCCAGTCCCTGGTGTCCATGGAATACTTCAGAGGCGTATCAGCAATGCTTCAGAGGCGTATCAGCAATGCTTCAGAGGCGTATCAGGCAGGACAGCCCTACAGCATCCGGAGCATTGAGGAATCCAGGGTGGACCTCATCCATCCCCGGGCCGTGCTACTGAAGAGCTTTTTGACTTCTTCAGAAACTTCAAGCCCCGGAGTTAGACGGACCCCCCGGAGTCCCCCAGCACTGCTTCCTTATTGGAATGCGTTTCGACGGGATTGAGGAGGTGAAAGAAGTATTCCTGCCTCTGATCAACAAGGTCTCGTGTTGAGGTCAGCAGCGCCCCGCTCCCACTGTATACAGTGTTGACAGTGCACTGCTTTCCCCTCCGGAGCCGCTGTATGGTGGACCAGAATCTCCTTGAAGCCCACTGGAAGTCGCTCTCCATGGCCTCCCTTTTACCTTGGCGACCGCTAAAGCCGAACGGCGCTTGGCCTGCCGGTACCTGTCAGCTGCCTCCGGAGCCCCACAGGTCAGAAAGGTCCGATAGGACTCCTTCAGTTTCACAGCATCCCTCACCGCTGGGGTCCACCAGCGGGTTCAAGGGTTGTTGCCCTGACAAGCGTCGACTGCCTTACGGCTGCATCTTCGCTCTGCCGCCTCGACAATGGAAGCGTGGAACATGGCTCATTCGGACCTAATGTCCTCCCGCCTCCCTCGGGAAGTGGTTGTGGTTCTGTTTGGGGTGGGAGTTGAAAATCCTGGGCAGGGGACTCTGCCAGATGTTCCCAGCAGGGGAAAACTAGGTCAGAAGTTATTTTTCAGAGAGTCTCCTGATGTGCACTTTATGTGGTCTCTCACCAATTTTTCATTTTACCTCTGCGACTAGAATTTCCTTCACCTGTGTGACTTCATTTTTTTATCCATCAGTGTGCCTCATGCTTGGTAGGAACTTTTTGTAACTTACTTACTGAACCGTTGGCTTCGTTGTAGCTATTTGCATTCAGAAAGAGGAAAATTTCAGAAGTTATGAACAGCAACAACTGAGCCAAAATGCACCAGAAATATTATCTCGCCAGGCAGCATTTGAAAGTCTTCCAATACTAGACTCTCAGTTCCACTTATGCTGTGATATCAAAACAGAGACCTCTGTCTCCCCTTCCCTCCAATGGATTTGTTGTTGTCCTTTTTCTTCCCCAATAACGAGATTGAACTTATTGGAAAAAAAGGCTGGCTGTTGATGGGTTGTTGCTTGATAATAACTCATCAGTTTCATAAAAGTGTGCCCGGTTAGCTAAGGTGATAACCTATCATTCATCAAAACTGGAGCCTGTTGGATCTTTTGAACAAATGCTTTTGGCGATGCACTTGTCATTTTCTGTCCAGCTGGTACCGTGAAAGAGCCTCACTTTGTCTTGCGGTGCCCTCTAAAATTATTTGCCAACAGCGACAGCTTCCTCAGATAAGACATGCACATTTTGTATTCATGACACCAGGTAGCACGGGTGAATCATTGTCTTTGTGTGTCCTCATTTCACTGTCAGCTTCCTTTTTTAGGTTTCCAGGGTTACATTTCTCTCTTGCTGCCAGCTTAAATGTTAGCCAAGTTCACTCTGCACACAAGGCCATAATGAACCTCAAATACGCAAGATGAGTAAAAGGAATGATGTGCTGTGCAGGGGGATGGGTTCACATCAGCTAAGGAATACATGCAAACGAATGCAGTTGTTATGAAATATTTGAATGAGCAACTGAATAAAAGCGATTTTTGCAAATTAATTTTCAAAACTGTAAATGATAACTATTCATTCCACAAGATATTTTATGATTCTCCATTAACCTGACATTTTATTTAATCCTTCAAATCTTCTTCTTTTCCTTTCGGCTTTTCCCTTCAGGGGTCGCCACAGCGAATCAACCTTCTCCATCTAACCCTTTTCTCTGTATCCTCCTCTCTCACACCAACTACCTTCATATCTTCTCTCACAAAGTCCATAAATCTTCTCTTGGGTCTTCCTCTAGACCTCCTGTCTGGCATCTCCCATTCCAGCATCCGTCTACCAATATAGTCCCAATCCCTCCTCTGTACATGACCCAACCATCTCAGTCTGGCTTCTCTGATTTTCTCTCCAAAACATCATCCAACAACATGTGCTGTTTCTCTGATGGATGCATTCCTGATCAAATCCATCCTTGTCACTCCCAAAGAGAACCTTCACATCTTCATCTCTGCAACCTCCAGCTCTGCCTCCTGTCTTTTCATCATTGTCACTGTTTCTCGATCATACAGAATTGCTGGTCTCACCACTGTCTTGTACACCTTTCCTTTCATTCTGGCTAGTCGTCTTCTATCGCATAGAACCCCTGACACTTTTCACCAACCATTCCAACCTGCTTGAACCCATTTCTTTACGTCTTTCCACATTCTTTGTAACTGTTGACCCTAAGTACTTAAATTCCTCCAACTTCTTGATCTCCACTCCCTGTAGCCTCACCATTCCACCTGGGTTCCTCTCATTCAGGCACATTCATATATTCTGTCTTGCTGCAACTAACCGTCATTCCTTTCTTATCCAGAGCAAACCTCCACCTCTAGAGATTTTCCTCGACCTGTTCCCTGCTCTCACTACAGATCAGAGTCATCTGCAAAAATCATGGCCCACAGAAATTCCTGATCACATTAGTTGTAGTTGTCCAGTCATCTGGAAGCTCTCCCTGACCACCCAGAGCCTTCCTCAACTCCTCCCCGAAAACCATACAACACTCCTCCCTTTTCAGCTTCCACCACTTTGTCCTTTGCTCTGCCTTTGTCCCCTTGTCCTCTACCTGGTCACCAGAGTCATCCTACAAACCACCATCCTATGCTGTCTGACTAAACTGTCACCTGCCACTACTTTGCAGTCATTGATCTCTTTCAGATCATCCGCCGATACAAGATATAGTCTACCTGCGTGCTCATACTTCCGCCTTTATAAGATACCCAATGTTCCTGTCTTTCCTGGACAAAAATATTCACTACAGTCATTTCCATCCATCCACCCATTTCCATTTTTGGAAAGTATACAACAATTTGTCCCTCTGCGTTCCTATCCTGGATACCAAACCCGCCCATCACTTTTGTATCACCTCTATTTCCTGCACCAACATGTCCATTGAAGTCTGCACCAATTACCACTCTCTCATCTCTGGGGATATTCTGCATCACTTTCTTCTAACTCATTCCAGAACTTCTCCTTCTCCTCAAACTCACATCCTACCTATGGGGCATAGCCACTAACGACATTGAGCATCACACCTTCAGTTTCCAGTCTCAGACTCATAAGTCTGTCTGACATTCTTTTCACCTCCAGAACTTTCCTAACAAACTCCTTTCAAGATAACACCTACTCCGTTTATCTTCCTGTCAGTACCATGATAGAACAACTTAAAACCTGCTCCTAAGCTTCTAGCCTTACTACCTTTCCAACTGGTCTCCTGGACACACAGTATATCCACCTTCCTTCTCTGCGACGTCAACCAACTCTCTACCTTTTCCTGTCATCGTGCTAATATTCAAAGTCCCTACTCTCAGTCTCAGGCTCTTGCTTTTCCTCTTCTCTCTCTGCTTCTGAACACGCCTTCCTCCTCTCCTTCGACCTACAGTGGCCCAATTTCCATTGGTACCCTGTAGGTTATCAGCACCAATGGCGGTCGTTGTTAACTCAGGCTTCGACCAATCCGGTATGAGATTCTTAGGTTTGATTTGTATTTTTATTTTTGGCTCAAGTTTTACGCCGGATGCCCTTCCTGACGCAACCCTTTGCATTTTTAGTTAGCAATATTCACCCGAATTTCCCCTTTGGGGATCAATGAAGTATTATCTTATCTTATCTTATCTTATCCGGGCTTGAGACCGGCTCAGGGAGACACTGGTCCACTGGCTGCATTGGCTGAGAGACATACATACAACAATATAGGTATTAGTGGACATCAAACGCTGCAGTAACTCGAGCAGAATGGATAGTCATTGTAGCTCAAACACATCTCCAAGCATACATTTCAAATGCAAATATATCGCCAACTTACATGACTCATCAACTCAGTTGATGATTGAACTGAGATTTGGAGCATGAATCTGTGACAATATTTGTATCAGAGCAATTTGTTTTAGATGTTGAGAAGAAAAATAATTGGATAGTAAGAGTTCGCAATCACCGTTCCACTAGTTATTTGAATATTCAACAACACAATTCAATTCTGATTAACTCAAGTTCCGATTAAAATGGCTGCTGGTTGATTAGGTGCAATGCATTTTTATTTAGAGGTCCCGCTGACTGTTTATTTAATTTTTTTTTTCATGAAGAATATAGTGCCCCCAGATATTCACTTGACAGAGAATTATGGGTTTGGTTAAAGTTCATCAAGTCAATTAAAAATAGGAACTGTAAAGAGAAATACATTTTGCAATGTCTTTTGGTAAACTTGCATCCATTTTTAGTTAAAAATGATTTCAATAATACACCATCATCAACTGCTGACTTTCACACAATATTCTAATCATAATATCACTCAGTATTCATAATTACATTAAAATATCTAAAATTACATTAATATGTTATAACTATGATATATTTTTGTGTAACTAAATCTATAATTCGATACGTGAATGCACACTGTATTGTTGTAAAATTACATCGCACAAAATATGTATTCATATCAATCAAATTATCAATCTTCACCACAGCCATTGGCCCGTGTGTTGGTGCAATGCAGGAGCAACGACTGCAGCAGCTTAGGCAGCACTCATCACATCTTCGTCAAGACACAGTGATGTCATCAATCCAACAATATGAAGGGCAGCTGCTTGCTCAGTCACATCTGTCATGGCAGTTGTAACCTGGGATATCAACAACTTCTGAGGCAAACAAAGCCCAATCAGTCAATACATACATATTCTTGCCTCAGTGATCGTCTGTAACCATATAAGTGAATACTCGGTTCATAGCGCTTGACATAATTTCTGTATTTAGGGTACTTAACATGTTTTTTCCTGGTGGTTTACCACTTTGTTCTCTGTAACACCACGCATGTTCAGTCAGGATGAAGTCACTTACCTTTTCCAGTGTTGAAGAATCATTTCAGATGAAATTCTTGGTGTGATCTTCAATGGGTGTCCTTGAGGTTAGAATGACCAAAGGATGCAGCCCTATTTACCCCCAAAGACACATGATGATGAGTGTTACAATGTATGGGCTTAAATAACTGAAACTGCCCGCAGGCAGTTGATGCCTCCTGGATGAGAGGTGAACATTCTCAAGGACATGATTATGTCTAATTAACTCCAAACATATTTATCAACAAACCTACACAACAAAAGTAATTTATTAATGTCCTTGTTTGTTCTGCTCTCAAAAAGAAAAAAAAGTATATAAACAACCAGATGAGAGTTTGGGGAAAACTAATAAAAGAAAATAAATCAATAATATTTCTTCATTCACTGTTGTCTATCTTCTCTTCCCTCTCCACGACGTGGATGCCCTTTGTGCTGAACCCAAGGCAATTTCGGATTAAAAATCAAAAGAAACTGGCTGTTCCTTATTCTAATGTGCTCTTGATGGGGCCTCAGTGTGTGGCAAAAATTACACACATTATTTCTTCGCCTTGAAGGCCTTTTCACCGTCTCTTTATATATATATATATATATATTTTGTTTGTCTTTTTGTTTCTCCAATCTCACCTCTCAGATCCAGAGAGCCAGTATTATAGGTGTAATATGGAACCGGAGCTGAATTCAAAATGAATCTCAAGCAGCGGGAAAATAAAGTTGATATGTTGAATACCAGGCTTTGCATTAACACATGGCCATAATGGCCTGTCCTTTTAGCCCACCTCCCACTCTTCCACCCAAAACCCTCTTACCCCACCTTAATCTTACCTTAGCCTGCAGCCAATATAAATCCTCACCACAGTAATCCTTGTTGTAATACAACTGACTGTGTAAGTATTGATTGGTTTTCAAAAGTGTGTGCCCCTTTCATTTTACTGGCTTCGGAGCAGAGGGCATGGGTGCTGCATGACATATGACGGGGTTTAGCAGGAGTTCAGATTTTATAAAAGCCCGGCGCTCATAATAGAATTGAAAATGCCTGGAAAAAAAAAAAAAAAAAAATCTAATTTCAGCATTAAATTCTCTCTTAGACAAAAGCAATTTGATGGCTTTGGTTTGATTGAATACAAATACAAATTAAACTCCTTGTACAAACACCTAAGACTAATTGAAATTAATTGGTAATTTCATTGATTTGTACTCGAATGTTATCTCAGGGATGTTTGTGATATCGTAAATTTTTCAGCTTAAAAGCTGCGGCGGCCTTGGGGATTGGGGGGGGAGGTTTGGTCTTTTGGACAATTTTTCAAACATTCCTTTGTGGAACACACACAATCCAAATCGGCTGTCACGGTGGCGCAGTGCGTCGCGCTTCAAACCCACAGCACAAAGGACCCTGGTTTGATTCCCACAGGGGACTTTTCTGTGTGGAGTTTTGCATGTTCTCTGTGTGGTTTCCTCCGGGTTCTTTGGTTTCCTCCCACAGTCCAAAAAAGGTAGGTTACTTAGAAAATTGCCACAAAATGAGAGAGTGAATGGTTGTCTGTCTATATATGTGACACTGCGATTGACTGGTGACCAGTCCTGGGTGCCCCTCGCCCGATGGCAGCTGGGATGGGCTCAAGAGTGAGATAAGCGACAGACGATGGATTGATGGATAAAATCAAAATTAGGAGATGGGCACAATAACCATCAAATACTATGCCATGTTTGGCAAACTGATTAAATAACTGAACATAATCTATATTCCATGACAAATCAACAATGGAAGTCTGAAACAATGAAGCTTTGACATAGTCTGTGACTGTGAAGCTCATGAAGGTAACTATATATCCGCTTTGGTCATGTGTCATGTTCTGCTTGTATGGTATATCATTCAAAATCATTTGACAGTGTGATTATGAGAGTGTAAAGATGATGTTTTCCCCATCATTGCAAACAAACATGATTTGGATTATCAGCATATGTTCTCCATACGGTTGTCTGAACCTAAAGAGCAGTCTTCCGGCGCAAATCGGTCCACCAAGGTCAGACCAGTTCAAATCATCATTTGGTGGCCTGACAGCATTGTGAGAAAATTTATTTTATTTCTGTTTTAAATGAAAGATATTTTCCCTCTCAGGTAACACTGTCTCCTACCTTTTTTTTTTTTTTTTTTTCGCTCGATAGTGAATCTGCATATTGTGACAGACGTGTGGATGGAATTGAAATGATATTTCCAAACGAGAATAAGCAACGTCTTTGGGACTTGAGAATTAGCAGGGTTATCAGACAGGACTTTTCTCCAAAGCCCCAACAGGTGCCTTGTGGCGGATAAGGAATCAGAAATATTTGGTTGTTAACTTTAACCAAAATAATGAAATTAAAACTAATAATTCCTCAGCTGGGCTGCATGGTGGCGCAGTGGTGAGCACATCAGTCTCACAGCAGGACCCTGGACCTTTCTGTGTGAGGTTTGCATGTTCTCCCATGCGTGGGTTCTCCGGTTTTCTCCCACAGTCCACAAATTAATTGGAAAAATATTGGCAAAATTGCCCCGAATGAGTGAGTGAGTGAATGGTTGTTTGTCTGTATATGCGGCTCTGTGATTGACTGGCGACCGAGGGCCCAGGGTGTGTGTACCCCATGTCTCGCCCAATGACAGCTGGGATAGACTCCAGCATCCCTCGCGACCCTGAGCGCAGGATAAGCGGCAGACGATGGATGGATTCCTCAGCCCTTTCAGTATGTGGTTCACCTGCACGTTTTTATCTGTTTACTTTCCCATCATCCTATGCAATCCCCAGGGTTTTACCCAATCAGCAGCCTACTATGAGCAGTTAGCATGTGCTTCTATCTGTATTGCCTGATTTAAAGCTAGACCCCATTTTTCCTCAGTTTATTGTGAATATCGAGTGTGTTGGAATGTTTCTACATGGAAATGGAACACTAAAATGATGCCGTATTCCTTATCAATGATTATATGTATGCAATGTGACCAGTGATATTTTGTGCATTTAGACATAAAACAAACAACCTCTGAAGTTAATTGAAAAAATTACATTTGAAAATATTTGATGAATGGCTATTATTCTTGACTTCTTTTTTTTTTTTTTTTTTTTTTTTTAAACTATCTTTGATACAAAAGTCAACACATTTTTTGCATCCCTTTATTCGAACTACAATATTTCAATTTTTTTCCGTGGTTATTGACTGGGATGAAATTGCTGAAAAGTTTGATGATTCAAGAGCGCCTGACCTGTTCCGACTACAAATCCCTATCGGTTAAAAAAACAAAGAAAGAAAAAAAAAGAAAATGCTCTCTTTGTGTCCTGAGTGACTCTTTGCTGACCTGCAGAGGGATTTGACTCAACATAGGGATTTAAGAGTAAGACCCAAACTTTAACAGACATTCACTTGGTTCAGCTGACTCTGAATAAAGAGCCTCATATCAGATTCTCTCCTGGAAGCAGGATTTTGGATTAAGCCTCTGCAAAAAGATGTCTCCCAATAGGCAGTCAGGACTCACAATGACACTGTACAAAATAATCAAATTCTTGTGCGTGAAAAACTTAAAACAACAAATTGAAAAGCAAATATGTGGTAAAGAGCCTGAGACAGAGCATCAAGAGCATTCTTTCACTAGTAATGAGTTTGGATACACAGAGGAATCATAAAGAGTCCATTATATGTTAATATAGTCTATACTTTTACAGTTGCACAGCAGGGATTTATTTGGTTTAGTTGTCTTTAAACAAAGTTGACTCCTTTATTACAGGAAATGCGGTGCTGTATTTACGTTTAGTCAGGAGAACAGTTAGTCAAATACACTGTATTTACAGATGACAGAATTAACAAATGTGGGCACCATTGATTTGGAAATGGGGAGAACAGATATAAAACCCATTGAATTAGTTCTTGTGTGGTTCATTTGAGATAATCAAACATCCATCCATCCATCTTCTGCTGCTTATCTGATGTCGGGTCGCGGGGGCAGCAGCTGGAGCCGGGAGGCCCAGACTTCCCTCTCCCCAGCCACATGGTCCAGCTCTTCTGAAGGGACCC
>CAAKHD010013768.1:191309-215392 GCA_901007705.1 Fistularia tabacaria | reverse complement strand
TTCGGGTGTGTTTGTTAATTGTTGTGAGTGTGTGTGTGTGTTTGTGTGTGTGTGTGTGTGTGTGTGTGTGTGTGTGTGTGTTGTTGTGTGTGCGTGTGTGTGTGTGTGTGTGTCTGAGTGGGTGAGTGTGCGTATCCCTATATCTGGGTAGATTAAATTAGATTTTAAAAATACGAGCATCTTTGTTTACCCATATTGTTTTTCAAGGACATAGTCTCTGATGACTTTGCTTACCTTTGTGTACAAATAAATATGATACAAGCTCCAGTAAACGTGTTAACATGCATGTCTAAAAGGGAAGAAACTGACTCTGATCTTATCCAGTTTAAGACAAATACATTGTTCTGCCTGCAGACATTGTCATGGAAACAGGCTGGTTTCCCTGGGTAGCTGGGAGAAGGCCAAATCTGAGCTACGTACACATCGAGAGAGAAAGATCAACATAGATAAAAGAAACAAAAAGGGACAGGAAATAAAAGATTGAATTTAATGGCTGTGCGCTGTGCCTTTGTTTTTTCTTGAATTTGAAATTCAGAGGAATCAGCCCTGGCGCTCGACGTTTCTGAAGGCTATTCAAATGCACCGGAACACAAAGAGCAATGCAAACACAAACCGAGCTGCTCAAAAGCAATTTCGCCATCAATACAGTTTTACTAATGGCTGAAAATAACTGTTTTTATTTATTTTTTTTGCATTTAAATTGTTTCATTTTAGAAATTTTACTTGTAAGTCAGATATCCACTACTCGCTCTATCTTTTGAATTGCAAGAAGGTGTTACCTTTAGTTATCCATTTCCTTCAAATTGTTTGCTCAATGCTGTGTCGCTCTTCCGTTTAACTCAAGACCTCTGAAAGTATCCTGTGACGTCTGACATCACTGTGTCAGCAGTTGATCCATTAAGTGCAATAGGGTTTTGAGGCTGGGTCTCCCTGGATCAGACTTGTTTTCCCACAACATCCGACAGACACTTGATTAGATAAAGATCTGAGGAATCCGCAGTCTTACATGTCTTCCTGACATGCAGTTACTGAGCGAGCTCTGGCGGAGGAAGCACTAAAAATTGTCCAGATAATCTAAAAAGCACGACTCGGAGCATGTATTTTTCCCTTCGCGAATGTTTTAGTCATTTACCATATTCATAACAAATGTAAGTTTACTGGTTTCCTCAGTTGACTCTTTTATTGGAGGGGCTGAGTATCACAGCGCCGAGAGAATGATTATTTATTGATTTGTACACTGTTTGTACTCACCCAGATTTCCTTCCAAACCTCGTCCTTTTTTGATGAGCTCCTTATATAAAAAGGTGCTCCGGATCATAGAAAATGTGCCATTTCTCAAGCTCATAAATTAATTGTTCCTCCGTGTTAACTGCTGACTGGATGGGAACATGAAATGAAAAGGTTGAAGGCGGATCGAGTGCATAAAACTTCACAAAAATAGAGTCAGGGCAAGTGGTATTTCAGGCAAATGACACGATCCCTTATCTGCTTCGTGAAGCATCGAGCAGATCAGGACGTCTTCGTCGAAAAGAAATGGAAAAATCTGATGCTCACTCCCATCTATTTTCCAATCGCTAAGTTAACAAATCCACCTTTCTTCCTTTTCCTCGAACCACAACATCACGTTATTGTTTTCCCTGTGGCAGGATACACTATCTTGCTGGATTCCAGAAAAGCTACACAGGACTGATGGACATGAAACTACACATATCACTCTATATAGAAGGCCTTTATTGATAGTGATGAATAACAGGATGTCTGCATCAGTGTGGAAAAATAGCATGTATTTACAGAGTATTGATTTGATTTGATTTTTTACGGTATTTTGAAGCTAACTTTGTGACGCAGTTTTCTTGACCACTTTGAGGTATGTTTTTTTGGCCAGTTTCTTGGTACATTTTTAGGCAATTAGCAAAGAACTGCAAAAAGCTGAATTTCAAATGGACACTTAGGCAGTAGATGTATTTTTCAACATTAGAGAATATTCTTTATGAAGGAAAAAAAAGGTTTGTAGCTTGTTGAAAACCATAAAGTCAGGATTAATGCTTTCAACGTTCTGTCGAGATCATCTTTTATGTGGTCCTATTTCGGAGCGCGACTTTATTGAGCCTGGGGTGGCGATGACCCCGCGGCGGGTTCACTCGTTGTCCATCCGTGGAGAGCTTTTAAACCGCAAACTGGGAAAATCATGGAAGACTTTCCTATCCGGAGTTGCTCTGATCTCTTGGCACCGACTAGGCTGTAACCTACAGGTGAGTCAGATTTTCATAGATGTTTTTATAGAATATCTTACACTCTTTCCAAATCCAGCATGCCATTAAGCCACCACAGAGACTTCAATGATTCTTTATCACACAATGCCATACATCTCACATATCATGCTGCCACAACAAATGGCAGCATGATATACAGTATATGTATAAATATATGTATAAGTATATATGTAGCATTATGTATCATAGTATATGCATATGCTATATAAGTATGTGCATGTGTGTTTTCAACGTCAAACAACATGAATGTATGAACTGTCTTCTCAAAATGGCTGATTTACTCATTTAAGGTCCAGCAAAAGATGGCAGTGAAATGATCCCTTTATTTCTGCAGAGAAATCTGTCTTTATATGATTTATAGATATAACCTTGCTGTACTGGTAATTTGTAAAAGCAAAAAATGTTCGTAATCATCATGGTCACATTGCCGGTATGTGGTCTCAGTGTAGATAGTGTTGGTTGGCATAGCAACCACTTGTTGACAGCTAAGTACGGCGTGACTTTCTTCTATTTTCTGGTTGTTTCCATGGATTCTGCAAATGACTGAGATTTTAACTGATGGTTTGATCGAATGAAATTCAATAGAGAAAAAATGCTAATCATGCTAATTTTTTATTAAATTAAGGTAAAGGAAATTTAAATATAATCACACTGGCCTGCCTTTGATAAGAGAATTTTGAATGTCATTCATCATCATCTCGTCAATCATATATTGATGTAGATGGCAAATTAAAAACTTGAATTGATTTACCCATTGAGTGGCAACTTTACAGGTGATCAATTTAGTGAGGTAAAAAGTTACCAAAGGGGTTGGTTGTGTCACAACTTACGTTAAACACTGCGTTAAACATTGACGGTGCTCGTCAGCGCAGTGCTCGTTCCGTGCCTTTTAGGAATTTTTCTTCGAAAAATATGGTTTTGGCACCTGGAGCATTTTTGGGGCACAAACGC
Organism: Fistularia tabacaria; assembly: GCA_901007705.1. Taxonomy (NCBI): domain Eukaryota; kingdom Metazoa; phylum Chordata; class Actinopteri; order Syngnathiformes; family Fistulariidae; genus Fistularia; species Fistularia tabacaria. The sequence goes on along the minus strand of CAAKHD010013768.1, from coordinate 212,168 downwards.
TCTCGATATAAAGATAAAAACAACAACAACAAAAAAGGAATAAGAAATCAACGTAGCAACAATCTGTCACTTGAGTCCTGACAGTAATATTCTCCTCTACAGTATTGCTCCCTCGGCTACGATGTGATAGCCCAATCGCGTTCAACGCCAGATGCCGTATATTACTGAAAAGAGATGGAAACGACAGTCATTGCCTTCAGTGAACTTGCCTGTATGGATTTTCACAGTTTAACTTAATATAGAGACTATGCATATGTTTGCATACATTTACATACATTCCCCTATGCTGGTCATATATCTGAAAACTCTAAGAGTTCATAGTTAATCCACCTGTCTGTTATTAAGGACCGATGCCTTCTTTGGAAGATGTTTGAGTTTATTCTATGTGAGTGTGCATTTGCGTGCGTGGACAGGCTGAGAGGAGCTGATAGCAGAACTGCATGGTGGGCTAAAAACGAGGTGCAGGGGAATTGCAGTGTGCTATCTCCAGAATGACAGGGGTGCCATGATTGAGGCTTGCAACACTAGGATTTAGATACACCAGCATTTTTCTCTCCTTCGTTCTCTCCCGCTATCCATCCATCCCTCCCTCTGTGCCACTCCCTTCCCTTGTCTCTCTCTCGCTCTCTACTCTTCCGTGTTCTTTTTTTCCATTTTATGTCAGTCACCCATCTCTCTTTTTCCCCTCCTTCTTTCAAAGTCTCCCCGTGCATTTCACTACCCTGCTTCATTCCACCCTGCTCCCTCTATCAGGTGCTGTATAATGTAGGCTCCCCTGATGTGCGGCCAGCCTCCATCCGCCATTTTGATTCAGTACAGCTGTCCATGATAATGTACGGTTCACTCAATCACTCTTTCTCTCCCTCACCCTCTTTTTCCATGGTCTCTTCCTGTCTCTCTCTCACCCCCCCCCCTAAACATGTGCACAAAACAGTCATATCTGCGGCAGCCCCTGTTTCACAGGGTTGCCATGGAAATGACAAATTAACGCGTGAAATTTCGAGTAGGAGACCCAAGAGAAGAGACAAAGCCATATGAGGCTCACACACTCACACTCACCATATGTACGCAAACACACTGAGAAATCCAAGTGGTGTGTATTTGATCATCGGAGGGCGGTGCAATCGCAGCTGGTCCCAGTAGCAGCAGCCATTGGATCAGTTATTCATTCCTTCTCACTCCCCTCCGTCTCCCTGTGGACGGCTTTATTCATCAGAAGGGTTTGATGATGGCCTCCAAGGTCTGATGCCAATCACCGTCCGTCTTTTCGGCTTTACCTTTCACCGCTGAAAACAAATACGGACGGAGTACCACTGGCTCCGCTTCTCATTTCCAGCTTGCTGCCTATTTATTTCACTAAATTCTTTTTTAGCTTTTTCTGTCAGTTAATTTCTTTTCAATCAGGTAGTCCCTGGAAAATACCAATGAATTTTTCAATGGACAGAAACTAAAACTCAAACTAAAACAGTACTAGGGGTAACATCGATTCTAATTATCTTTGCAGACATCCAGAAGGCTGTAAGAGAACAACAGAAACAAAATACCAGATTTGGATTTAGGAATTCTGGTCATCGTCTGAAACTGAGGTGGTCAGATCCTGTTTGCATTTTTCATGAATAAATGACTAAAGGTAGATTAATTCCACTGAGAATGATTTAGAAATAAGGGAGTCAAAAATATCAAATATAGGTAAATAACCTCAACTGAATGAATGCACAGAATATTATTTTAAACTATCTTGAATCTTGTATTGTGTTGTTAAATTATTATAAATGTACCGCATCATAATATTTCTTAAAAAGTGTATAAACCTTTTTTTTCAATGAGCCAGCAACAACTTATATGACAGAATACTATAACATATTATGTTATGTAAAAGTTCAATTGAAAAGTAAAAGAAGCTTTGAGAGAACCTGAATGGAATTGAAAGTACAAGAAATTCCTTCTACAAATATGGCAGACTGGATTAGTAAATTAGTATTTAGGGTTATTACACAGCTGAAGTACAGGTACCTCATAATTTTGCGAAACGCACACATCAGCACATACATTTAGTTGTACTTACCCTCGCTGTTAGTCATCAACTGTCAAGTGATCGCCATCCGAACAACAAACTATTGTTTCAAAAATGAAAGTTGAACACCCAATTATAAGGTGCAAACTTGAGGTACTAGAATATTCCACAAAGTTGATCCCCCGCTCTCCTTCCCTTATTTTACCCGGGATCCCAGAAAGGAGGACTTAAAAAACAAAGACGAGCCTTTTAAAGTCAGACCTTCTACACAGCGGCAAATGTTTGATCTGCTTGCAATTAGTCAGACCCTCTACCCAAGCATACAGTAGCAAACAAGGAATACGGCTAAATAAATATAAATAACCAAGGAGTCAATCACAAGGAGTCAGTAAGAATCAATTGCAAGACTTGGGGAAAAGCTTCGGATAATTACTCTGCGACATCTCCAAACGAAATTAAACAACATTGCTTGACAGATGCCCTTTCCTTTTTTCTTTTTTTTCCCCAGCCATTCAGTCAGAAGGCATTGAGATCAAAGTTAAAAACCCTTTGAGTTCAAACATTTTGCACATTCATAACTAGCACATCAGTTATCACCCTTGCAGATAAAGATGACATTGCATTGCTTAAAAAAAAAAAAAAAAAGAGAGAGCGAAATATCATATTCTCGCATTTGAACTTTTTCTCTTCGCCTCTCTTTTGGTTTCCCTAATTTGGCTCCGCGGCTCTCTGTCACTGTATTTCCAGTCTCCCGCACCCTTGCTTTGATCGACAGAGCTCTCAACCGGATGAAGTGTGAAGTGTGCTGTGTTTATGTCAGTGTCTGTCTCACCGTTTACTCTGAGCTAATACTGACTCACTCCATTAATCTAAGCTACAACTGATCCACTCCAACCTGCCCACTTGAGACTCGGCGTGCTTCGGGGGTGCGCGTAACATGGCACAGACGACACGTCTGCATGTTCTGCCTTCTGTTTGTAATTTACCTACCTGATTTGAGCGCGCGGATGCCCGCGTGTGATGTAATAGAACAAGGAGTGAGCGTTTACGGGCCGGGGCTCGCGGATCGATGCGGAGATGCTTTATGTGCTGCTGTCGGGTCTAATGACATGTCTGTAAATTAGCAACAGAATGGTGGAGCACCGCACTGAAACCTAATGGCACCCCTGTAAATTACCGCTAGAATGCCGCCGGACGGCCGCCTGTGTTCTCATTGTGAGCAACTTGGCTCTGCCGCCTCATCTACATTTGTCCGCGTGTCTGTGCGTGGTGTCAGCGCATATATGTGACCGTGTCGGCATTTACGGCTGCTCCCTCTACATTCTGTGTGTGTTTTTTCGTGTGTCACCCTCCTCCTCGCTCTCTGTGAGGACTAGCCCCCGGGCCTTAGTTGGTAATAGCTTTTCTGACAGCAATACACCAATATTTACAGAGACCAGCACCCGCACTTTTCATGCACATATAAAAAGCCTCCGACTTGTCCACATACGCACTCATATGCTTCGACACAAAGCGCGCACATTTTTTTCTGGGGGGGTGGCATGCACACACACACACACAACACATCCTTAATTAACATGCCGGGAGGAAGGAATCGCACACTGGAGGGGAACTTGCACACATGCTGGCAAACAACGTGTTGTTGCTTTTTCATATTGGCATTCACACTTTGCTGTTTTTTTTTTGTTTGTTTTTTTTTTGCTTGTAGTTAAAGCAAAAGAAGACAATTTGCCATAATTGCTCTTTGAGTTGTGATATATTCTCACTTTGTCCCCCTCTAATTGTACTCTCCGTGTTATATTCACTCAAGTGCGGCCAATTCCATCTCAGTGCTCTTCTCTCTGCCTCTCACTACCTTAACAACCTATTACACTCTAGTCTATTCATTACCCCCCAACACCCACCACTGCTTCCTTACCAAGTGCCTTTCTTGCTCCAGCCTGACCCGGTGACTGTTGAATTCCCCTCTGTTCTCCTCATTATTGGGAGCTGCAAGATGGTTGCTGTGCCAGAGGCCCCGTAGAGCGGCAGAGAAAAAGAGGCCAAGGATATGTGTGGAGAAGAGTGATGACGTGGAGCTAGAAGCGAATTGTGAAAATATAGGGATAGCGGTGAGAAAAATGCCGGCGCGGGTGCGGAGGAAGGGTGACATTTTGGGGGGATGGGTGTGAAGGAGACAGATAATGTCGCCCGTGCTTGTGTGTGCCAGCGCGGCATTATAATGATTTTTTTTGTCCACAGATGTGTGTAGGTGTGCTTATTTGTTCATCTGCTTGCGTCTACGGCTTTGCACTTGTGTGTAGGTGTGAGAGAGTAGATAAGAGTGTGAGCTTAAGGATGATGGATTGCAAAACCTTGGTCTGGTGTCCTTGGAGGTCACTAATAGTGTGCAAGGTAAGTTGCTATTGGCTGTTTGCCCGTTAGTCTGAATTATAATTGGCCAATCCCAGCTGCTTTGGCTGCCATGATGCTTACAGTCTGCAGTTCTCCATCGTCATCTTCAGTTTGTTCGCTCTCCTTCTTGAAATGGCTCTCACCTTTACTGCTGCCACTCCTCCATGCAAACAACAATCTCAATTAAATGATGACCATCACGAAATGAGCCGTGTTGTCAAACAAGACCACATCACTTCAGACTGCCAGCACAGCTGTTCTCTCAAAAGAGAGGATGGCAGGTTTCATAACAAGTTTGGAACGCTTCAGACTCACGACTGTCTCTCTCGCATGCACGCTGTTTAATCTCCAACCCACATGAGTGATCAAAGCTTGTTTACACACCACTCCATGGTACGATTAGAGGTATGGAAAGAAGTGTTTTTTCCAAGTGCTGGCATTAGTGAGGCTTTGCTTGACAATAACAACATTTTCAGCATCTTCAACAATATGTTTTGAACTGCACATCCGAGTCAGATTTAACCAGTTGAGCTTTGCTTTACTCAGCTGGCAATGATACACCCACCATTTTATCATCTTTGTGCATATTGTGAAGGGCAGTGTGGGCAGATGCAACATAGCTTGGAAACTGTACCAATCATTATGAAAATGTCTGTCTAGCGTGTAATGGCTTCACACTTGTTTTCTTCCTCCCTGTTTTCTCTTGTTCTTCTCTACCCACATCCGTCTCCAACCTCTCTTTCTCTCCCAGCTCGCGAGGAGTATGTCGCAACCTTCAAGGGCTCCGAGTATTTCTGCTACGACCTGTCGCCCAACCCCATCCAGTCGAGCAGCGATGAAATCACGCTCTCCTTCAAGACGCTGCAACGCAACGGCCTGATGCTGCACACCGGCAAGTCAGCCGACTATGTCAACCTGGCACTGAAGAATGGTGCAGTGTCACTTGTTATCAACCTTGGCTCTGGGGCCTTTGAGGCCTTGGTGGAGCCTGTCAACGGCAAGTTCAACGACAACGCCTGGCACGACGTCAAGGTCACCCGCAACCTGAGACAGGTAACCAGACAACGGGGGATGGAAGAACAAGGGAACACAGAAGAGGAGAGGAGATATTGAAAATAAAACAAGCTAGAGTCATGCAAATAAAGGGAATTGGTTTTAATGTCTACATGTTAATCATTCATAAAGTGATAAACTACGATATCAATATCCGTCCGAGTAGCGTTACTGGATTTGCTTGTTTGCAGCTGTAATTATAAAGTGAACTTTCTTTGGTTTTAGGCCGCGGTTCCGAAACAAAGTCATCTTTGACAGCTAGAAAACACATTGTCACGAAGCTGTTCAAATGAATCCTTATGAAAAGTCCTTGCTGTTATGTTATTGATATTTAGAGTGAGAACATGTGAAACAAAATGATCATTGTTTATTGCATTGGATGAGCCTTGTGCTGCAGAAAGTCTTGTCAACCTTGAGATTCTGGGAAGTGGAGGCAAGGTTACAGTCATAATCAGCGTAGGCCGAAGGTCGTAAAAACTCACAACAGCTAAAAATCGGATACAGGTGATTGAGTTTAGGGAAAAGAACCTCGGTATTTGAAACACAGTTGTGAGCCAGAAGCGTAGCTTTTTGTCTGAAATCCAGCAAATGCTTTCAGAAGAAAAAGACTCGGAAAATCCAATATTCAATTGACCAAAAAGCTATTTGATTATCGATTGTCGATAGTATGCGGAAAAATAAACTTCTGGTGAAGAAAACTAAAACACCTGCGATATGCTCAGTACTTTTAGGGGAAATGGCACATTGGAGAATCGCAGAGACTGCTTCAGATTTTTGCAGGCGAGTGAGCAGGAGCAAGAATGTAATCAATTTAGAAAATCTATGGTCAGTGGTCAATTGTCCAACATCAGTGTTGCTGCGGTAGGACGAAAATACCTGAGGTTTTGGTCTTAGTTTACAGTGGGTTAACCACCAGGCCAGCACTGCTTTCCGCTCTAGGTGAGTGCTTTTCCAATTGTGTGTGTGTGTTTGTGATTAAGTGAGTGGCTGAAAGAAAGTGCGATCTAGAGAACACCGAGGGTCGCGAGCACTCAAGTGCTCGTAGCTCATCTGTGCCCTGCCTTTACCGTTTGCCTGTCTGTATACTAACTTGACTACTAACTTTACTAACATGCTAGTGAAACTAACCACCATCCATGGAATGATTCATTCTACTAACCTAACCTGTGCCCTTCTCCTAGCGAAAACCACTTCAACAAACCTACCAACCTCACCAGAGGCGTTCTAGCTTTCCTTTTTTGTTCCCAAAGTTGTTCTGTTCACAGTTTTTTGCTTTCCTTTCTCCCCCTCTCCTACAAAGCACTCAGGCATTGGACACGCTATGGTAAACAAACTCCATTGTTCGGTAGATATCATTCTAATTGTTTCTTAGTTTGGGTTTGCCCCGTGTCTATTTCCTTTTGAACCATAGACATCAAAACTAAACCAATAAAAGGATAAATGCGGTTGGTAATCTTTTACGCTTAAAAAGCCCCCCGTCCCCATTCCTTGCCAACCACTTTTTTCTTTAAATCCTACCCCCTTTCTCTCCAGTTTTTTTTCACCCCATCACTCTGTGACTGACATGTAGGCGTGTTCTGATTGGCTCATCCCTCACGTGCACGCAAATGGCGAGCCTCCCTTCCTGCATGGCGTGACACAGAAACCCCTCCCCTCTCTAACTGGTCTGTAAAATGGATAGAGAGGTTCCTCCTTTCCCTTTATATTTTCTTTGTTATTTTTTTTGTTGTCCTCTACTCTGCCACTGCATGTTCATCGTGCCTCTGATTCAAGTCTCATTTTGTCCTCTGTGGTTATTGTTTTTTTTTCTGTCTTTTTTTTTGTCTGTGTCCTCTTTGTCAGTGGTTGCATGCAGAGAGAGGAGCAGGCAGCATGGAAGCATATTAACGTGTGTGGAATGAGCCGTAACCCATCTAACACCTGTGCGTGCCTCTTCATCAATTTACGTGTCTGTTTGCCAGTACGTCATCTCATTGAGACTTGCTGATCTAACAAAACCCCCAATTACAAACTAACAACATCATCACCCTAACTATACACTAACATCATCACAACTACTAACAGCATTGAAACCATTAACCCTAACCTCAGTAACCCAACATAGCTTGGCCTGACACAAGTAGCACTACTGTGACTGCCCGCAGTGCAACAAATAACAACTACTAACATAAATAGTGCTAACGCCTGTTTTGTAGCACGAAGAAGCCTGTGAAGAAATTACTAACACCAGCCGGGCAAGTTTGCCTGGCAGTGATAAGCAACATCAGTAAAGGGTGCTGTCCTGTAAATGGGGTAGTTCAGAGATCACAACCTTTATGTGCAACATGGTTAGCAACAGACTAGAGAATATCAGGATGTGCTAAAGAGTGATGTTTTTAATTTATCACGAAGTAAAGAAACTTCATATTTTTCCTCAAACAATTTAGAGTAGAGAGACAAAGATTTAGAGAACCGGTTAACTTGACCTACCCTGAGCAGATGAGTCTAACCTTGCGCCGCAGTGTAATCTCACACACTGGGTTGCATTACAGAGCTTTGCAAAGAGCCAAAGCTGTCCTATGACGTGGATGAATAAGAGACAGGCTTTGAAGTAATGGCCTTGGTGTGGACATGATTCACTGATGGCAGCACTGAAGATTCAGGTAGTTGTAAATGGTTATTTGGCCTACACGAGCACAGCTTGTGCTCATGTTAAATAATCCGGCCACTGGACTATTTTCTCCAAGCAGCTGATACAGTTAGATAGTATATTAATCGTTAGCAATAAGCGAATCTATCGGGAGCCCTGCTAGGTAACAAGTGCTGTTTCCTGCAGCTGGTATTTATTACAATTTTCGTGCCATTACTTTTACAGGCAACGGCAAAAGGCAGCACTAGTCTTTTTCATGAACACAGATAGCATTGATACAGTAACACAAATCCCTACCATTTACCAATCAGGCCTCCTCCCCACCAGAATGCATACACATTAGTTGCCAGAGTAACGGGGGCTAATTTGGCTGGTCAGCGCCTAGCTAGCGCTTAGCGCTGCCTTTGGTGTGAGTATATAGCGTGTCCTTTCCCTGTGCTTTGTTGTGTAGGTGACCATCTCTGTGGACGGCATCCTGACCACCACGGGCTACACCCAGGAGGACTACACCATGCTGGGCTCCGACGACTTTTTCTACGTTGGAGGGAGCCCCAGCACTGCTGACCTGCCTGGTTCTCCTGTCAGCAACAACTTCATGGGATGTCTCAAAGAGGTGGGGCCCATACTTGGATGTAAACTGGCCAATGGAACAATAAAACCAAATCAAATAACTGCCGACGAAACTCCAAAGCCTTAACAGAAAAAATCATGTGGAAACTGGCTACGAACACCGGTAGACACATTGGGCTACAGTTTGGCGAAAGCCACATCAGTGGGAAATCCAATAGAAAGTAGTAAAATCACCGAAGAAACTTTTGCAGTAAAAATGGGAAGTCACAGGAAGACTAATTAATAGAAAAACAGGCGGAACTAACAACGGCAGAACACCATAGATGAGCCATTAGGAAAGCCCTGACATCAACAGAGACAGGAAACACAACAAAGCAAACTGCAACAGTCATAAAACACAACACAGAGGTGCGCATTACAGAACCATAGATTACATACAAAACCCTAAAGTGAATGAGCAAGAGTACACAATGGTTTAGTCTATTGACAAAAAACAAGGAAACAGTCAGGTAGATACCAAAATTGAGGTGACTAATTCACAATGATAAAAGGAGAAACCCCCAAACTCCAAACATAAACAGTCAAAAAAACATAATTGAATTTTCTTTTCCATGATGTAATAAACCACATCAAGTGACAAATTTTGCCGAATTACAACCTAATCTCATTGTTTTCCAAAGCTGTAGTTTTTCTATTCAGTAAATCATAATTGTCCGATAAATGGTATGGTCCAGCTTTGGTTCACACACTCATGGCACATGGATTTGGCCATTCGTTTTCTTTTGGCCCATCTGTTAGAGATCATGTGAACATTTTCCACACATTATCGCATAAAGCACACGTACAGAAATGTTTCCAATTGGCAGGTTCACACAAAACGTCCCAGACACACGCCCTCCCCAGCATCAGAGAGAATCAGTGATGAGTGTCGTTGAGGGAGTAGATACAGCACTAAGCACTAACATGCTAATTAGCTACGCCACAGAGACACTCCATCCATCCACGGTGCTTGAAATGGGCCACAACAGAGCAACAACATAAACTCACATTACATGATGATGAAAATCCACTAATACATATGCATGCACACATACGCACAATCCCATCTTGTACAGTGCACACAGAGGCACGTGTGCGCCTGCACGGGCAGGAATGCATAAATATATCCCACTGAAAACATGAACAGATGAAAGAATTCCAACACAAATAAACATACAAATAAATAGCAGCTTGACGAAACAAAATCCCAACATACATCATCGTGCCATACTATACACACCCTGTTTGAGTCTCCTTCATTCACAGACTCACACAGAGGCATAAACAAACAACCAAACAAGCCGACAGATGATGTGCCAAACAGAGAGCTATCTGTATCAGTGGTGAATGCGCTCTGTGTTGCTTCATTAAGACTGATGGTGTTTAAACGAGGTTGCCGCTGTCAAAGTGAACCCTCCGCTGGCACATTTACATATTTAATACGATGATATGATAATCTATGTGTGAGCAAATTAAGATGTATGCAGTGAATCACGCGCATGAATGATCACAGCTATAACAATTGTGTGCATTTCATGCAGTAAAGGAACACTCCTCCACACACACACACACACACACACACACACACTCGCACCATTTTGCACACTTGTGGCACTTGAATATTCAACAATCACCTTCATTACCCAAAAGAGACAAAAGTACCTGATGTACAAAAATGTAAGGAGAAATTCACCAAGCAGCTTGCAGGTCATAGAGAGAGGTCTGGATTAATAAAGCGGAGCCTGTGTTTGCTTATCCCTCCCTACATCAAAATGCTCAGCACAAACACACTCCTTTCACTCCCGGTGCTCAGTCTGAGAGTGTTCTGTTTCGGGGCTAGCGAAGAAGGAAACAGAAAACAGAAAAGTAGAAGCAATCACGCATGTGGCAGAGACAAATGATACCTAGCGATGCAGCAGGAGTGACTTCCTAGTCTTAAAATAGCCACTTTCATATGGAAATAGTAGAATACTTGAATTCGAAAAACTGTGCTCTCGGGTTGAAATATTAATAGGAGTCAACATTTTCTTCGTTTTGGACTTCTGAAAGAATAAATCAGTGCTCGTCTCAATGCTTTTGCTTGTTTTTTGCTCACTGTAGTGACACCCGTGTTAATTCGTGAAAATTCCCATCTGTCCTATTCTGCACCTCAGTTTATGTATTTGAAAGTTTTCGGTGTTATTTCTTCAGAAGCGCTAGAAGGTCTCCTTTGCATGTTGTTCAAAGGTAAATTTGTGTTTCATTCTTTCCCTTTCGATCCTGTTGCCCCAAAGGTGGTGTACAAGAATAATGATGTGCGGTTGGAGTTGTCCAGACTGGCTAAACAGGGAGACCCAAAGATGAAGGTATGCATTTCGAACAGCATGTACAGCTTGATCCAGACAACACAATATCCTCTTGTACAAGCTACACTGGCATTTCCTTGTAGTACAACTTTCCGTCAGACCCTGCGAGGGCTGTACCACAGGGGTTTAAAGAAAATCACCACTCAGTAAATGGGATTATATGTTTGAAAGGTAGCCACAAGCTCTTGTCTTTTTGTCAGAGCAAGGGGAAAACGGCTTTTTTTCAACTCCAGACTACAAAGGAACTATTGGAGTCTCGAAATCCATTGGACATTAAGCCTAATCACTCTAAAAAAAATAAAAAAAAATCAAATGCCTACTCAGATATTTTTCCCCCGTCTCCCCTAGGTGAGCGGGGTGGTGTCCTTTAAGTGCGAGAGCGTGGCGACGCTGGACCCAGTGACCTTTGACACCCCAGAGTCTTACGTGGCACTAAGTAAATGGATGGCAAACAAGGCCGGCTCCATCTCATTCGACTTCAGGACGACAGAGCCCAACGGACTGATGCTTTTCAGTCACGGCAAACCCAGACAGCAGCAACGCAAGGATCCCCGGACACCCCCTACTCTCAAGGTTCAGAAACAAAACAGGGAAAATTTTAAGGGGCTGTTTTTTTTCCCCCAAAAAAGAATAAATAATTTGCCTCTCGCCTGTCGTGCTATTTATCTACCCAGATTGTTGCTGAATTTCGGGGATATCGGCCTCGAGAGATGGCTGTCTTTTATATTAGATACAATGAAACCGCACCGCATTTCCTTGCTCAGAGTGCCAAAGATAAATGTGAAAATTTCAACAGAACAATTTCTTTAAGCAATTCCATCTTGACGGATGAGGGTGTAGTTTGGCTGGATAGTTTCTTATAAAGGTTGTCACAGCACGGTTAGTGGATACTTCTGTGATTACTCCTAAGTGCCTGAGCACTGATTTCTGTAAAGGCAAAAAAAAAAATGCTGATTTGGGGACAAGTTGTCTCTTTAGTTTTATAATACAGCATAACATGTAGCAAATAGTTCCCCCTTCAGTATGATAAGAACAGCTAATAGGCGTTTGAACGCCATAGCTGCTGATGGAGCAGCTGACACACTGACATCGATATCCCAAGAGTCATGTTGCGAGTATTTTTATTCAATAAATATCTGAAAACAGTCTAGTGTTTTCCTAAATCCCCACTAAACCTGAATGACATCTCATGAGGTCCAGATAACAAATAATTAGATTGGTGCCAAATGACCTTCTTTTTTTTTTTTTTAAAGTTGCAGCCACAATTAGCATTTTTATTGCAAGCCAACAATGTGCTTGCTTGTACAGAATGTTGATGCAGCTTCTGTTTGATTTAAAGGTGGATTTCTTTGCCATCGAGATGCTCGACGGCCACCTTTATTTACTCCTGGACATGGGCTCAGGAACCACCAAGACCAAGGCTATTGACAAGAAGGTCAACGATGGTGAATGGTATCATGTGGACTTTCAGCGGGATGGACGCTCAGGTACAATCACTGCTGTATTGTCAGAAGCCCCGACAAAGACGAGAATAAAACTGAGGTGAAGGATAACTGGCGGTAAAATTTCATAGTCAGCCCTGGCCCAGCAAGGCCATTTGGCTGCCATTTTCCTGCTGCATAGAGTGAATTTAAAATGTGACTGTCAAATCTGATATCTGCCGTATTACCGATTCTTCGTTGCAGTATTTAATGTGTTGTCTAAGGGCAATCATCAATATGCGATTATTTGCTATGTCTTTCTTCTCAGTTCATTCACTCGCACGCAGTGGATTTTCAATTTATTTGGCTGTATTTACAAAGCAGGAACATGAAGGCTTTTCGCTGGGGAGTCGTATTTGCTTTAAGTATACTGAAGACCAAAATAAGTTTATTTATAGTTCATTGATGACAAAATGTTTTTATGTACCGCTTTTATACCAAGATAGATAGACTTGATAGCTGCTAACTGAAACGCTGAGGACTGGGTAGATGGGGGTTTACATTGTTCTGATTACAGCCGTGATGGGTGGCGGTAATAATGAGGAGGAGAACAGAGAGTGGTGCGACGATGGCAGTGATGATTGTGGCGAGGATGCTCATTTTGAAGGTCATGCCGATTAAATTGGCGTGATGTTTCCTTGTGTATTCAGGAACAATCTCAGTCAACAGTCTGAGAACCGCGTACACCGCTCCAGGAGACAGTGAGATCCTGGACCTGGATGACACCCTTTACCTTGGGGGACTGCCTGAGGACCGAGCGGGACTCATCTTCCCCACAGAGGTTTGTGTTTATGTCTGCATAATGTCTACAATGTTTCTATTTATTTTTGATGGTGTTCTTGCTCCATTTCAGGGAACATCTAACAGATTTTAAGGTGGCTGCCAAATAATCCCTTGATAATGCAATTCTTTTGATTGCGATCAAATGATTCTTACTAAATATTTTTGCTGAAGTGCTAAATCAATCTGAAATAAACGATTCATAGTCTATGCTCAGTGTCTTATGAACATATGTGTGAAATATTTTAAATAAACAATCCGAAATAGGACTACATTATGTGTAGTAGAGAATCAGGTAATAATAGTTTAAGAAATAATATGAACTATTTGGGATTCTCAGTGTTACACTATGATGAAAAAATAATTTTAAATTTCAATTTAAATTAGCAGCACCATGGAAGTATTTTAGATCCAACTTAATTCTATATAAATTTACCATTAAACATTTGCAAAATGTCAAATTCCCCCCTCCACATCTTAATATGCACACAGTGAAACAACTCAACAATGACCTTTTCCGCAGGTGTGGACGGCTTTGTTGAACTACGGTTACGTGGGCTGCATCAGAGACCTGTTTGTGGATGGTCAGAGTAAAGACATCCGGCGGCTGGCTGAGGCTCAGCGGGCGGTGGGGGTGAAGCCGTCGTGCTCCAGGGAGCCACCCAAACAGTGCCTGTCCAACCCCTGCCAGCACAACGGCATCTGCAGAGAGGGCTGGAATCGATATGTGTGCGACTGCTCTGGGACGGGGTACCTGGGGCGCTCCTGTGAGAGAGGTGGGTTTCTCCGGATAAAAGCAATTGTCAGAAGAAATTCATCGTTGTCGGCGTTACATAATCAGCTTCTTTTGTCGGCGTTCCTTTGGGCTTGAGAAATTTACATGACGCCAATCCTTGAGGATGAGTGACAGAAGACGGGTAGTTTGGTGGGGGGTGGGTTCTGAAGCTGTAAAGGAAGCAATAATACCAGCAACCGGTGAAAATATATTATGGTCGGTCATCAGTTATATCGAGCAATAAAAAATTTATTCATTATACATTTAGGAGTTATGTTTTCCTTTAAGGAGTCATGCCAGCTATTTTTTTTTCCTTAAAAGCCCGATCCTAATATAGAGTACATCATTTTGATAGTACACTGATGTACGTTAAAAAAAGTGCCCTCATAAAGATTTATGGCAGATAAGAAAAGGGCTAAACCAAGTGTCAGGTGTACCCTCGCTACATCTGGAAGGTGTGAAGGGAATGAAAATGTGACGAGAGAGAGTAAAATAGAAAAACAATCCATCTTAGTATAGTTTCTGAGCACAAATTACAACAAAGCAATTTTGCAATCTCCAGCTACATGTTTTTCTAATTCGGTTTCAGCCCTAAAGAAGGTCTCAGCTGGAGGAAGGGAATGTGGAGGAACAAAAGCGAGGAGGTGGGTGGGTGGAAGCAAACGACAGTATTGGAATGCTATAGATGCAGAGACTGGAAATCGATGGGAGAGGAAATGTGCCGAAAGCAGGGCGCGGGAGCCGTGTCAGAGGAGGATGGAACCGCTGGGTCGGAACCGCCATATGACAGCATGTGAGAAGACGAGGTGGAACGAGGGGTAGAAAATCTGACAGAGGGAGTTATGAGAAAAGGTATGAATTGAGACCAGGGGAGAAATGGAAAGAAGGGGAGATTGGCAAGGAGGCAGATACGGGGCCTGCTGAAAGAAGCTAGATGGAATCAGACACGGTGATGTGAAGAAATGTTGTTTATGCCACAACTGCTGACGGCTTCTCAAGTGATGATTGTACTATCATCTATCTAACAGGAGATTTATGTGTGCGTCCTCACAATCGCTTTCCCAAATGTGTTGACGTGAAAACATTTCACAAGACAAACATCCGTGGTGCACGTAGATCATCATAATGTTACTCCCACCACCACCGAACCCCCACCCCTTACATTTCTCTTAGTACTGTCTTCCTCCATATCTTTCTTCATTCCTCTCTGTGTGCATTGAGGGGTCACTAACTGGTGGTTCAGTGGATTAAAGGAAGCACAGATGGAGAAGCAGATGGAGAGAGTGATTGGCCGTGTTTACGCCTTCTACCTGCGGTTTCTCCCTCCCTTTTTTCTCCTCCCTCATTCGCGCTCTGCTTTGTTCTCCCCTCGCTTCTTTAATGAACAAAGATGGTCGTCACGCTGCGGCTCTAAAATGATATTTCATTTAATTTATTTTTTAAATTTGGTAATGAACGCCTTTCCAGTGTCAGATGCATTCCCATGCATTTTGGGAAACCCACGAAGGAGGTTCCTGTTAGAAAACGTGAAAGAAAGCAAAGCATACCCAAAAAGATTGTTTTCATATTGTCCTCAAACACTGGCACAACATTGCCATCTAAGCAAGCAAATTCACATTTTTAATTGAGGTGTAATTATAACTTCTAGCTGACTGCTTGATTAATAGACAGAATAATATACAACAATAAATATCGATGATTATCAGTGCTATCAAAATTGTTTCCAAAAAGTAGTTGTTTTTAACATAATGTATTTGATAAATTGTGAATTGGCAATTAATCACCTTTGAAAGGAGCAAAATCATCTCCAAAAAAAAGATCATATACGAAGAAAGTAATCTTCAATGAACCCAGAAATAACCTTAACGTCTCTTCAAAATATGACATCAGAAAAAATTCAATTCACAGTCAGGAAGAAACAATGTTAATCATAAAATTAGGAAAAAATTATTTCCTGCATAAAATCACAAGTTATTTCATTCACTGAACAGGTTATTGCTCTCATTGTGTTTCAGCAAATATCGTGATGTTTTGGTGTTGATCAATAAAATATCTTTCCAATTCATTTTCCTGATACGTAGCTGATAATTATCGTAACACCAAACTTGCCAGCGGAAATCATCCCTATTTCAGGAATCTTTGCAGATACAAGCAGCATTTACGTCCTCAAGGGTTTGCTCCGTGTTTTTTTTTTTCACAAACTTTCCTTCTCTAAAGGGGAAAGCAGTCCTTTTAACAGGTCTAGGATAAAAAAAAATAAAAAATAAAAAGTTTCTTGGAGAATTGAGTGTTCGAATGCTCTTTTCATTCAGTCTTAGCCCCAGAGCCTGAGCTTACCTGGTGAAAACACTCTCTCACTCTTCACCTTTGCTGGTGTTGTCTTGTTTAAAATCTATATCCGCAGTAAGAACTAATGGATGTAGGATAAATGCGATATGCACGGTAAGAGAGTGGAAGTGCATCAAGAAAGGGACTCGGTTTTAGCCTCTTCAGTAGATCAACAAAAGCAAAAAGTACAGAATCCTGTCAGCATTCCTTGAACGGTAGGATATATCTAGTGTGTGCAACAGGCGTTCCAGTGATGCAATCGTGTGCAACACCGCCAGGAAACTACGGGTTCCATAGTTTCCTCTTTCTAACTGTCGTCTCTGTTTTTGCCTGGTTAAGAGTTAAGTGCTGTAGTGAAGGGAAATTTAGTCAGCTGTCTCCCCTATCAGGAACGTGTGTGTGTGTGCTTGCAGGGTGTATGTGAGTCTGTTGGTAATGTTATCTGTGATATAACAGGCCAACCACCTTCTTTTTTCCTCAAGTTAATGAGGGTTCATTTGCATTTTAGCCAAGAGCTTCTGCCTTCAACCCCCTCCCTTCCCTCTGTCTCGCTCTGTCCCTATTTTCTCTCCCCTTGCTCTCACTTTACCAAACCCCCTCTGTTCACACTTAAATTCACTCACTTATTCTGACATGCACACACTATCTCTCTCTTTCCCTCCTTCTCAGCTCATCAGTATTCATGAGGCCTCCCTCTCTTCCTGTTCTCTTGTTTTTTGCCTTGGCTCCAACCGTCTCCCACGGAAACAGGAAGAGCGAAAGGGAGAGAAAGCAAAGTAGGGACAGAGTGGACAAGTTACAAGACGGAGGGAGAAAGAGTGAGACAGAGACACAGCGACACAAGGAGTGTGTTTAGCAGCGTATAAAGTTGGCTGATGAAAAAATCTGGGTGCTGATACGTACACAGTTTAGTGGTCGAGGACTAGCCCCAGCAGGTAGGAGAGAGAGGAGATTATGAATATGTAAATTAGTATGCAAAAGACATTAAAACGGGATCACCTAAGCTTGTAACATTATGACTCCAGGGTCCGGGATGTCAGCGGCGGTGGCGAACACACTCGCCGCCGTGCATTCTGATTTAACCAGATAATAGGGCCAGTCAAACAGCCGCGCCTATTTTTACATCATTTTTTTGGAAGTGAGTGATGATAAATTAAGGGGTGGGGTAAATTTTGTAGGAGTTGGGTTTTGAGCTTTAACATGACGTGGCAGGGAACAAGGGTGTAGATATGTACATCTGACTCACTCGGTGTCAAAAAGCCTTTGTGTCCTCCCACCTAGTGCGCTTTCTCCCCCATCAATCATCGCTCCGATCTCTTTTTTTACTCACCTCTCTGTCCACCGTAATCATCTCTCTCACATCCTTCTCGATACCTGTCTGTCTGCGCCTTCCACAGATGCAACAATCCTGTCGTATGACGGCAGCAAGTTTATGAAGGTGCAGTTGCCTGTGGCGATGCACACCGAGGCGGAGGACGTCTCGCTACGGTTTCGGTCCCAGCGGGCCTATGGGGTTCTCATGGCAACCACATCCCGTAACTCTGCAGATACCCTTCGTCTGGAGCTCGACGGGGGCCGTGTCCGACTCACTGTCAACCTAGGTACACACATTTACACGCACGCACACGTTTACGTGTAGATTCTTGAATAGGAATCTAATTACCTGTCAGGGGAATGCAGCTTATACCGGCCTCTTGGCATATGAATGTCATTAAATGTTGATGAAGAAGATAAACCCATACTCCTCTATCAATACAGTGATGAACTGAGTAAGTCGAGATAATGAACTGCACTGTTTATGCTCATACATTAATAGACCCAGCAGTGTTTTTAAGTTTACTTTTCAAATCTACACAGACACACACACTCACACACACACTCACACACATGCAGGAGGGGGTTACTGGTGTTGTTATTTTGTTGTATCGAACAGAGGGTCAAGCCTCAAGCTGCATTCTCTGCTCACTCCCAGTGGACCGGTGCATCCCTAGCCCTTTTCAACCATGATCACATAGACACTTGCCGTATAAGATCCGGAGAAACACGTCACTTTTTTTTTTTTTTTTTTTTTTTTTTTTTGCAGTTACCTACCAAACCCATGTCTAGGCTTTTACGGTCACACACTCTCACATAACATAAATTCACTCACACACACATACACACACACACACACACACACACACGGACTTACACAGGGGTGCATGTGTTGGTCTCTGGTTGTCTGCAGCCACGTCTTTTCTGTGGTTGACGCCACACGACACACCGAGGCATCAGGGGGGAAAAAAAAAGAACAATAATAGAAATGGGATTAAATCTTCCGAACATTTGCGGAGATTTGTGCTCTGGATGGGCGACAAGAATTTATGGGGTGTGTTCGCTGTCAGCAGACAACACATAACCCATCTCAGTCTCTTGCCGCCTTTGAGTGGTGACTGAAACTGTCGTCCAGGCCAGAGTAGCCAAAGAGCACACTGCTCATGCTGAGATACATCACTCTCCTTAGCTGCTCCACTCCAAACATCCAACAGACTCTCATCTGAAGCTGATTTTTTTTTTCTCTTCATTGGCCAAAGTGCGAGATTTTACACTGTGCCGCACAGTCTTGTCCTTCGGCATAGGAGAGTGTGTGTTTTCTCAGTAATGCGTGTGTGTGTGTGTGTGCATGTTTGTAAAGGCATGCAGGGTGTGTCGATGTGTGCATCCCCAGGGCGTGGACAGTATGTGTATGTGTGCAGCATTAACCCTCTGCTCTGCTCTCCCTCCAGACTGTATCAGGATAAACTGTACAGCCAGTAAGTGATCCTCCATCTCACCTAACCCTCCCCTCTTTCCCCCTCTCCCTGAGTACGCTGTGTGTGAGCCTGTGTGTGTGTGTTTATTTTTGTCTAAATACTTTACACTGTCTGTGTCTTGTCCGTCTATTAGATCTTAACCTCAGATTCAACATTTATTTGTACATTACGTGCATATATATGTGTGTTGGAATGCGTGTTGGGCAAGAGGAAGTAGGCATATGTGTGTATGTGCGCGCGTGTGTGCACCTTCACCACAGGAGTGGTGCGATTTTTGCTGAGGGCCAGGGTTTTCCAGGTCGGCCATTTTAGCAAAGGATAGACGGAAGAGAGGACGGTGGGGGTTGGGGGAAAGGGAAAAGGAAGAAAGAGACGGGGGACAGAATCCGATTGTGAAGAGTTTAGGTAAAATTAGGTGTGTTAAGAAGTGTGAACTGGCAAATTAATGCAACTGCGCTACAGACTAATTACTTCTCCTTCATGCTGGAGACAAAAGACTTGTTATCCCCGTGTTTTCTGTCTGTCCCACCTTCATCACAGCGTCTGTCTGGTGGCTTTCTTTGTTTGCTTGTTGTTTCTCTCTAAACTGTACATGAGGGATTTTTGGGAAGTGTTTCATCCAGTGCGAGCATTCTGTACGCATTTCGCTGCCAATCTGTTATGTTTTTCTAAGGTGTGTGTGTGTGTGTATGTGTGTGTGCGCACGCGCGTGTGTGTATGTGTGTGTGCGCACGCGTGCGTGCTTGTGTGCGTGCATGCGTTCCTGGTCATGCTGCTGTGAGTGGAGCTGAATCCCTGATGAAGTTTAATTCCCTCACGTGGCGTTTCTATCTGTCACGACCACAGAGAAAAGGAGAGAGAGGGAGAGGGAGAGAGGGAGGGAGCCGAATGCTCTGTGACGGCAACGAGGTGGTGAAATGGACGACTGCAGTTGCCATAGAAACCCTACTAGCCACACAGCACTGTTGCTATCTCGCATGTCGTTGGCCAATTTTAGACCAGTTGTCTCAATGAACATTTCACAAGGCAGCCACTTTTCCGGCACACTGTGTGCATAACATCAATTATACATCTGATATTCTAGGGGGGGGGTTGTATTTAACAGGCGCCACCAAAATAGTCTTCTCGGCAGTTAAACAAAGGCCTAGGCATGGGACGGATATAAAGCTTATCCAGCCGGAAAAAAAATACGTGGAAGTAATAAAAAATAAAAGTCAATTTGTCTTCATTACCTTGGTGTAATAATGACAGGAATAATCGTGATTTTTTTTTTTAATGATTTTTACTTTAGAAATAAACAGTCTCTCTTTTTGAATTCGGTGTGCGCTGGTATAAAAGCACAGGGAATCAGCTAGTAGCTACGTATCAACTCACCATGCTGCCGAAAGAACTGACCTAAAGTGTGTGTGTGTGTGTGTGTGTGTGTGTTTGAGTGTGTGTGTGTGTGTGTGTGTGTGTGTGTGTGTGTGTGTGTGTGTGTGTGTGTGTATGTCCATTCCCAGGTTGACACAGATCACTGCATCAGCCTCACATCAGTCAGCTCGTTCTTTTTAGTGTTCGGTTATATATGCATTGAAAAAAAAAAAAAAAAAAAAACACACCCATTCCTTCAATACTCCCCTCCCTTTTTTTATTTCTTTTCCCCTTCCTTTTGTTCTT